>CM076579.1:890317694-890554569 GCA_034641835.2 Pinus albicaulis
CGCTAAGACAAGAGTGAAAGCCAAGTCAAGTTGTGGAAGAGCGAAATAGTTTGTAAGAAGCCGAGACTGTGGTGAATTACTTGCGCGGCGCGTTGGTTGGAGGTCGCGGCGCACACAGTGGTCGCGACGCACATAAACGTTTTTCACCGTGAAAATCATACCGGTCACGGCACACATACCGGTCGCGGCGCACTGGGTTGTGCGCGCAGCGCACAGAGCCGACACCAAGTTTTCTCATTGCCTTCAAACGAAACTCCAAATTTCTTGGCCCCTCTGCTCCAAGTAAGTCAAATCATCTTGTAATTTTCCATTGATCAGTGTTTGGTGTGGTTTCGAAGATTGGTTGGAGAATTTGTAATGTCAAAGGTTAAACCCTATCCTTTTGTTAAAAAAAAAAAATTGCTCTCATAGGGTTTGAAATTGGTATTTTAAAGTAAGTTTGTGCCACATACCCCATTCTCTGTTATCTCCTCAATACATCATCCTCTTACATCCCAAGGTCATTCACTCCTAAGTCCTATTATACCTATCCCTAAACCCTACCATTCCCTATCACTCTCCTTCTCTCATATCACTTATAAAATTCCCAAAATCCCAAATTCCCCAAACAGTCAAGTGACTGTCTTCATACTTCAAATTTCATTGGATTGAACCACTTTTTTCCCACTATCCATATTTCCCACAGTCCCTTCCTATTTGGCACATTTGGCAATTGGAGACAAAGACACCAAATTCTCATTTTCATCATACAAGTCAAACATACACTTGGCATAGACTTGTAACACCATGGAGACGGACACTGATTCATCATATGAACAAGACAGTGATTCTACCACTGAGCTACATGCACCGAGAAGGCCTCGTAAAGGTGGAAAACATGTGAGAAAAGAGCCCACCTCATTGACTAGGTTGCAGGCCTGCCCACTTGCCATGGCATGTTTTCGAGACCAGTCATGCTATCAGTACTATGAGATGATTGCTCGGATTCAGCATCATCAGGAGTTGGCTCATTTGTTTGTTTTACATTTGCATGATGGTCAAGTAACTCTTGCTGGTGTAAATTTCACCTTGACACCGAAAGCCATTTCTCACGCAACAGGAATACCGAATGTAGGTGAGGAGTGGAACAAAAGACAGCAGGTGGACAGAGTGCATTATGAACCATACATCAGGCCTAGCTATGTGAGACAGCTCAGCAGGGTATTCCCATCCCGGTTTCTGAAGGAATCCTATGTGCCTTTGATGAGACTCATTATCAGATACTTCAGTTGTGAGGGTCGGTCTTCACGCCTCTATGCCTAACACATCAGGTTATTGATGTATTTCACGAGAGTGAGGATGATGAACATACCTTATTTCATGTGCCGAAACATTGAGAGAATGACCACTCTTGTGCAGAAGAAGACTCCCGAGCAGCAGTACAACAGTATTTATCACTATGTGCTCATCAAGATCATTGTTGTACATCAGCTTGGATTGCAGGGCATTGCATGGGAAGATTTCATTTCCCGTGACTTCTTCACAACCCCTCAGCCTCCTCTGGAGATTTTTCATGAGCCAGGTGAACCTTCACATCAGTTTTAAGGTCACGAGACAGAGCCTATAAGTGTGCCAGTGTATGTCACTTATCAGAGAGGCACCAGAGTATTGTTTGCAGCAACCCGACGAGTACTATCTCCACCTGGGGTGGAAGGGGTCTCATTGCCATCATCAGTAGCACAAGTACAGGTACAGGACAGAGGTAAGAGGCCTATGTAGGATGAGGGCCCTTCAGGAGGCCATGATACTGATTTCATATTGATTGATGAGGATTTGAGCTCTCCAAGCTCAAAACTGAGAGAGATCATTCAGGAGCAGAAAGCTGAGATCGACACATTGAATGACAAGTTACAGAGAGCTCAGTGGATCATAAACTATCTGGAGCAGCGGAACAAACAGTTGGAGGATCAGCAGACGATCATGGAGTTGCAAAACATCCGTGAGAACCGGCAAGCTGCCCGAAGAAGCCCATCCGAGATGACACCTATTGAGTGGGAGATTGAGGCCGATAGAGAGACTTGGATTGAGAGGGTCAACATGCATCTTGAGAAGCTGTTGGAGAAGGAAAACAAGGAGAAGAACCTGCTCAGACACATGAAGAACCATTATTGGGCACGCACTCATGTTTGCAAAGCGAGGATCGAGATCTTGAAGGCAAGGCTAAGGAGGGCACTGAAGCGTCGCAAAAGGCATGATAGGCTCCAAATTTTGGCCGAAGCTTCTTTGGCTGAGCATAGAACTTGATCAGGGACCTTCAGCCCAAATTTCAAGAAATTTGGGAAAAAATTTGTCAATTTTGAATTTTTTGGTCACAAAACAGATTTTCCTGCCCGACGTGTAGCGCCACTTGGCGCGCGCTTATAATTGGCAGCTCTTCAGGAGGAAAACTTTGCATTTTTGGATTTTTCATCAAAATTTATGCATGCTCATGGATTACCTAAGGATTTAATCAAGTTATGGGTTGCCTAAAGGGTCAAAAACACCCTAAAAATGGCCTTTCTGCCACTTTTTGCATACACAGGAAGCAGTGTTGGGATATTGAACTTTTGGAGGGGCAAATGCAAACCAAATTCAGAAATTCCATTTGGTTGGAAAGTAGACAGGCAAGGCTTTCCAACGAGCTAACCTACGCTCAATTTGGACTTCAGGAAAGGCCTCAAAATCAGCTCCAAACTTGTGCTACACATAGAGATTCCAGGCGCGGCGCATAGAGGAATTTAGCCTATTTTTCACTCAGCAGCTCAGAATTTCGCCTAGTTTTGGCCAGTTTGATTTTTCATGTAACTCTTGATGTACTTTGATGTAATTTTATGACCATTATGTAATTTTGGCACATTTTTACTCATTCTAGTAGATTCATTCACCAAAAGGTCAAATGTAAGTGAATGGATCAGTTTCCTAGCATATAGAGGCAAGTTGTTTCATTGCCTATTTTTCAGTTCCTAGTTTAGATATGGTTGAAACAGCTCCTAGAATGATGAGATCGACCCCTAGAGGCATGGGGAGGAGTTAGGCTTGTCTATATGATCTTTTTTCTCAGTCATTTTTAGGGTTGGACACTTGGGATTGCTTGGCACTTCATTGTACATTTCATCTCTGCACTTTTGACAAAGGAATAGACCAAGGTTTGCAACACTCTTTGGGATCCTTGTGGCTCTGTGTTTTGATGGTGTTTTTCTCTATGTATTTGTAATTTCACTGATGTTTATGTGTATCATTTCCCTTCTCCTTTCTTCTTATATTAAACAAATCAATGTTAAAGGTGGAATTCATTGGATTGCTCTGCCCTGCCTTTAGTTTTGTTTAATTTTTCATGTTTTCATCTGTTTGAGGAGGAATCTTGAGACCCTCTTGCCCTCTTCAGCTCCTCACCGGTCTGATCCATCCATTCATTCAATCTAAAGCATCAAAACAATTTCCTTCCTTGCCCCAATCAGAACTCTGCAAAAACTAGGCCTTATCCCCGCACCCAAAACTGCCTTTCCCTTTGATCCAACAAAAACCCCCAAAATCAAACTCAAACTCCTTCACTTATATAACTAACCTAAAATTAGCTTTTATTTCAAGTCATCTCAAGCCCTATTGATTATTTTTGCTAAGATTGACCCGGAGAGAGCCCTCTCCTGTTCTGGTAGGGCTAGCTACCAGAATGAGCATGGTTTGATGTTACCCTGAACTCTGGCTTCCTTCAGCCTGAGGTAGATTTAGGCAATAACATAGTGGCAACCATACTGGGGAAGAAAATGGTTTTCTTGTTGGTGTTATTTGTTTTATAAGCTACAGACGGAGCCTGAAGTTATGCCAGGTAGCCTTCGAAACGCTCTTGCTTTGCATTAACGAAAGTAGATAAACGTTGCTTCAGTCAATCTCCAGTCTAGCTTGTGAACGTGACACTTGAATTGTAAATTACCCCAGTATAACAGATCGTTCTGGACTTTTGGGTGATGAGTCTAGAATTTGATAGGCTGAACAAGTTGGTTTTGTCCCTTTGATTTTGAAATTAATCCAACACACTGGCTTCCAGAAGACATACTAGAGCAAATTCAGATCCCGATCCACCTCCAGTGTATGAAAATCCCAATCTGATTTCAAGAATCCTTCGTCGAGAAATTCCCGTGATTCCTCTATTCAAGTCTCATTCATGTCCCGCTATCTTTGAATATCTTGAAGATCTAGAGTTTGACGAGCAATTTGAGTTGTCGTTGTTTGAAACTAAGTCTAAAAGTGCTATTGGTTCTACTGTCATAAATCCAGAGTTTATCAAGTATCTTGAAATTGAACAGGCTAATAGATCCATCGATAGTTACATTTTGAATATTCAAAATTCCATTGTGGCAACAAACATTCCTGAGTTTATAGAGTCTCCATCTGAAACTCTTGGGCCATCAGCAGTTACTTCTGATTCACAAGTTCATACCAAGCCTCCTATCATTCTGTTGACGGGAAAATTTGTCCGGCCAACAGTAAGGGATCTCCCCGGTAGAAAGTCCCAATTAGACCTTAAACCGTTTGGAGTAGGGATCCCGTCCGGGGTGTGGGTCCGGCTACCACTTAAGATGACTTCCCTTCGGTCTCAAAAGAACCTGTTTGAACCTGTGGACATACACTTATTCACATGATATAACATTCCTACCATCCCCATGCAACCATCTACTTTTGATCAACAATCTGCAGTATTATTGCCTCCATCCACACCACATACACCTCATACATCTACTGCTCCTACTCCACCTGTTTCTACAAGACAGATTATAAATCCACCAAGAGCAATGGCTGCTCGATTCGCACCCCTTGTCTTGCCTCAAAACTTGGATGCCATGCCCGCTGATTATCAAAGTAAAATCCCATTGTTTGACGGCACTCCTCAAAGTGTTCCTGCTCAGCAACATATTGATAGAATGGCAGACTTCCTTGATCTTCATGAAATTGATGAAGAAAATGTCACCATGAGATTGTTTGTGCAAACTTTTGGAGGTGAAGTGAGAAAATGGTTCAGAGCTTTGCAGCCTAGAAGTATTGCTACATTGGCCGAGCTGCAGAGACAATTTTTAGATCGGTGGGAAGTAAAGAAAGATCCTCTTCAGATCACTTCTGAATATACCAAGATCAAGCGCAACGTAGGTGAGTCAGTCCAAGACTATTATACCAGATTTAATGCGGTTTACAGTGCAATTCCTCATGATTTAAGGCCATCTAAGAAGTCAGCTTTGCTTAAGTTTCCGGATGGTTTTGATCCAGACATGGCCTATTCATTACGAGAAAGAGATCCGCCCACTTTGGAGGATATGCAGAAAATTGCAGTAAGTGTTGAAGCTAATTTGAATGAGAAGAGAGCTAGTTTGAGAGCAGAAAAGAAAGTCGCAATAAAGGAAGAAGCTTCTACTTCAGATCAAGTAATTTGCAAGGTGGAAAAGATGATTGAAAAAATGACACTTGATAAGCCTGAACGGCAGATCATAAATCCTAATTTTTGTGGATAACAGCAACCACAATTCTGGATCAAACAACGAGAGCAGCGAGCACAAGAACCGTCGGCACAACAGCAGGTAAAAACTCCTTTACAGCAGAATTTTGTTGGCCCGAAATCAGATGATGAAGACAATGTAATCGGAGAAGAAAATCACTTCTTTACACCTGAGGATATGCCAACCTTTATCACTGAGGATGACGAGTATGCAGAAAGTTCAGTTGAACAAAAGGATGAGGATTTTATCTTGGCAAATGACACGGCTCTTGAAGAAGAGTCGGATGAGTATCAGAGAGGTTATATGAATGCTTTGTCCACCCAGCAGCGACAATATTCACTTAGAAACAGAGATGTGCCTATCAACCTAATCCAAAAGAGAAAGGAAGTTTCAGCACCAAAGAATGATGCACCCATTGCACAGAAGAAGGGAAAAGATGTAGTTGATCCTACTACTAGCAAGTCTCCATCAGCAAATGAAAGATCTAATCAGCCAATTATATCGAGGGAGAAAGCTGAATGGAAGGATGCTCCAGCCAAAGAGGTAGAAAAAACTTCAGCTTTTAGCTTAGAAAGTGAGATTGCTAAGTTAAAAGTTTCCATTCCTTTGACTGAGTCGATGAGAAATAGCAGCTACAAGGGTCAAGTATCTAAAATTTTGAATTTCGATCCAATGTCTGATATGGTGAATGTGGAAGATGATCAACCTGAGTTGATCTTTGGTCCAGCATTGGATGGTGAGTCTCCCGATAGTGACGTACCTCCTTTTTATATCAGCCTTAGATTGCATGATTTTGTGTTGCATAATGCCATGTTTGACTCTGGAGCTTCCCATAATCTCATGCCGAGGGAAATCATGGAGAAATTGGGATTGGACATCACTAGGAAATATCATGATCTATATTCTTTTGATTCTAGCAGAGTAAGATGCATCGGGCTCATCAAAGATTTGGTGGTTAGTTTAGATCAGATTCCAACTAAGAACGTTTTGATGGATGTGGTTGTGGCAGACATTTTTCCTAGATTTGGCATGCTTCTTTCCAAATCTTGGGGATCGAAGTTGAAGGGAACATTACAGCTTGATTTCTCCTATGCTACCATTCTTGTGTTCATTCAGATGAGAAGATTATATCGGGAGCAAAAAATGAAGTATATGATCACCAGCAAGGAGAAGCCGGTAAATCATCCGATAAATTATGTACATACAGATTTAGAGTCTTTTGTTTTGTATTCAAATAGTTTCAATGATGTAAATAGTCAGTTATTTGAAGCAGAGGACATTCCAGAAATCACAGAAAATTTCAGAGAAGTTTTGATGAAAGAAAGGCAAGAACTTGAAAGTTCTGCTGAGCAATCAGCCTTCCGACATCCGCAGAAAGTTGACGGACAACAAGCACAAATTAAAGAGCAAACACAATTTCATCACTTGGAAGAAGATGAAGATGGTTTATGGACTATGGATTTCGATGGTGCAGTTGGGAGTGATGGTGCTGGAATTGGTATTTGGGTATGTAGCCCTTTTTCTTCCCCAAACAAGGTACCAAGTAATGTAAGGGTCTGCTCTTATAAATTAGCTTTTGATTGTTCGAATAATGAGGCAAAATATGAAGCTTTGATTGCTGGTCTAAAAATACTTAGAAAGTTGAATGCTAAGAGGATTGCAGTGTATGGCGACTCCGAGTTGGTAATTAAGCAAGTGAAGGGTGAATTTCAAGCTAAGCATCCTCGAATGCGGGCTTACCGAAATGTTGTTCTTGATATCTTGAAATTGTTTTCAGACTATACTTTGACTTGTATCCCTCGTATTCAGAATGGTATTGCAGATGCACTTGCTAAGGCAGCAAGTAATTTGAAGATCCCAATGAACTCAAGTAACAAGTTTGAAATTCATGTGAAACATCGTCCAACTGTCCCGAACAACCAAAGGTATTGGCAAGTATTCCAAGATGATGATGAGATTGATGAATTTCTGCAAAACAAAGGCAAATTGAAAGAGACTTCAATTGACATGGAACATGATGATGGTGAGGCTGATGTGCAAATAAATCAAATGGAAGTATTGCAGCTAAAGGACAACGTATTTCCTAAGGGTTTGACACCTTTAGAAGAACTCTTTGATCAAGATGACATAGCTAGAAAACCAACCTTGCGGCCAACCGAAAAGGGAGTTGAAGATGTGAACATTGGATCAGCTGAAAATCCAAAGATGGTGAAGTTGTCCAAAACATTGCCACCGGAGGTAAAGCAAAATATGTTAGTTTTTTGTCTTCTTTTGCCGATGTATTTGCTTGGGACTATTCAGATTTAAAGATGTATGATACAAATATAGTTCAGCACACCATTCCTATCAAGCCAAATCAAAAGCCCTTCAGGTAGAAGTTGAGAAGGATAAATCCGAAGTTGCTGCCCTCAATTGAGAAGGAGGTGAATCGATTATACAAGGCTGGTATCATTGTTCCTATGAGATTTTCAGATTGGATTTCCAATTTGGTGCCCGTGCGCAAGAAGACAGGTGGGATTCTTTTGTGCATTGATTTTAGGAATTTGAATAAGGTTTCTTTGAAAGACAATTATCCATTGCCCAAAATGGATCACATATTGCAGCGAGTAGTTGGAGCATCTCGTATGTCACTACTCGATGGTTATTCCGAGTATAACCAAATTCTGGTCCATGAGGATGATAGAGACAAAACAGTGTTCACCACTCCGTGGGGAACTTTCCATTATGCTAAAATGCCTTTCGGTTTGAAGAATGCTGGTGCGACATTTCAGTGCGCAATGGATATGGCATTTGCGAATGAGAAAGATGTTTTTCTAGTTGTGTATCTTGATGATTTGACAGTGTTTTCCAATTATGATGAAGAGCACCTTTACCATTTGAAAGTTGTTTTTCAACGATGTAGAAAGTATGGTGTGTCACTCAATCCGAAGAAGAGTTTGTCTGCCATGGATGAGGGCAAACTTCTTGGTCATATTATCTCAAAAGATGGCATCCGTATTGACTAAGCACGAGTTGAAGCTATTCAGCAAATTGATCTTCCCTGGAATAAGAAGGAGATTCAGTCTTTTAATGGTAAGATGAATTTTTTACGTCGTTTTGTGCCTAACCTTGCTGAACATTTAAGAGAGATTACAAACATGCTTAAGAAGGATAGCATAGTAAAATGGTCTGAGGAGGCGGTAAAGTCTTTCAATCTAGTGAAGTTGGTTCTTTCTTCAGCTCCTGTTTTGATCAGCCCGGATTACACTTAGGATTTTATTTTGTTTTCATTTGCTTCGGAGCATACTATGGCAACAGTATTAATGCAGAAAAGAGATGGGCATGAAAAACCAATTGCTTTTTTCAGTCGTACCATAAGAGATGCAGCCTTGAAATATAACATAATTGAAAATCAAGCTCTTGCTCTTGTGAAAGCGTTGAAAGATTTCCGAGTATATATTCTTCATTCTCATATTCTTGCTTATGTTCCTAACGTTGCTATTAAGGATGTTTTAGTGCAAACAGATCCAGAAGGGAGACGGGGCAGATGGATTGCAGCCTTGTTGGAGTATGATGTGGAGATAAAGCCCACAAAGCTTATCAAAGGACAAGGGCTAGAAAAGCTAATGGCGGAATCAAATTTACATGCCTTGGACATCAATCTCATTGCTACTATGTTCGAGGAGAATGAGGAAATTTCATCAGTTCAGGTATCAGAAATCTTTGTGCTTTCTCCTTGGTATTTAGATATTGTATATGTGCTTCAAAATTTGTCACCACTTCCGGACATGGCTAGAAAAAAAAGTAGAACTCTGAAGTTGAAGGCTGCTAAGTTTTGTGTTTTGAATAATTCACTCTATTGGAAAGATCCCGGTGGTGTTTTGTTAAATTGTTTGGTGGAAGAAGAAGCAAAGCGGGTTATGGAGGATTTTCACAAAGGAGATTGCGGAGGTCACCTTTTCTGGAAAACAACGGCCAAGAATATTTTGAGAGCAGGATATTATTCGCCGACACTTTTTGCTGATGTGTATAAGACTGTCAAAAGCTGTCACGAATGTCAGATTTTTGAAGGAACGCAGAAATTGCAGCCTTTGCCGCTTAAGCCCATTGAAGTAAGTGCTCCTTTTCAGCAGTGGGGTTTGGATTTCATTGGTGAGATCCATCCCGCTTCTTCAGCTCAGCACAAGTGGATCCTCACAGCGACATATTATTTCACGAAATGGATTGAAGCGATTCCCACAAGGCAAGCTATGGATTCGGTAATAATTTCTTTCCTTGAGAATAACATTTTGTCTCGTTTCGGTTGCTCGAATAAGTTAATCACTGATAACGCAGCAGCTTTCAAATCAAAAAGGATGATTGAGTTTTGTGACAAGTATCATATCATTTTGGGACACTCAACCGCTTATCATCCGCAAGGCAACGGATTGGCGGAGTCTTCCAACAAATATTTGGTCAACATCATTAAAAAGTTGCTAGAAATAAACAAAAAAAGTTGGCATAAGAAGTTGGTCAATGCACTCTGGGCAGATCGAGTGAGTCAAAAGAAATCCATTGGTATGTCCCCCTTTGAGTTAGTTTATGGAGTTGATACAGTGTTTCCTACCTCTCTCGCAGTTCTAGTGGTCAAAGTTCTACAGGAAGCTGGCAGTGAAGATGATCATATGCAAAGAAGAATAAATCAAATGATCCATTTGCAGCAGACGAGGGAAGAAGTTTTCCAAAACACATTCAAGCTGCAAGAGAGAATTAAGAAAATCTATGACAGAAAAGTAAAAGCGAACAAATTTCAATTGGAATAAGTGGTGCTGAAATGGGATGCAAGAAACGAGGAAAAGGGTAAGCACGGTAAGTTCGAAAATCTCTGGAAAGGACCCTTTAAAATTGCTGCATATCAGGGTAAGAATGCTTTTCTTCTGAAGGAGATTAACGGGCAAGATTGTCCAGGAGGGCTGGTCAATGGTCGGCTGCTCAAGCGGTATCATTTCTGAGATGTTTTCTGTTGTTTATATTGTCACTGTACATACCATTTATTTCAGTTTCATTGCAAGTGTGCGCTGTGATATTTTCTTCAGTTTGGGGCCCGAAGTGAAGGCTATAATTCTGAAGATTGATTTCAGCTTTGGTTTGAGTTTGTCGAGTCACATTTTTCAGTCATTTCAGTTTCAAAATTGAGTCAATTTGAGTCAAATTTTCAGTCAATAAATGAGTCAAGAGTCTTGTGTTGATTTTTCGAAGTTATGGACTCCATAGCCCAATGGATGAAGGCACTGCCTACTCTCCCAGAAATTTGTAGTTCTTGGCACCTCCCAGGAGCTACCATCCCCATTGGAGCCAATGTTAGAGTCGATCTCTTCATCCCTCCGTCAGAGATCAAAATCTCTTTTGTTGCATTTCATTTTAGGTGTCTCATTCAGATCAGTCATCTGCATTCCATTAGGAGCATGGATCATCTGACGGAAGGGTCTTTTCACTCATATCCCTCATGTCATGTACCTGTTGGTTCGTATCTGTTCATCAAAGTCCATCAAAATCATTTCCGGTCAATGACAGTCAATGTTTGGTCTTTTGGTGGGCAAAGAGTCATTTTAGGATTTTTAGTCTCATTAGGTCTAGGGTTTCGCAAATTTAGTCTTCAAAGTGTCTAATAATGCCAGCAGGCACATGAGGAAGCTTCGAATAAATTTTTCATTGCCAAAAGTTCATCGTCATATTGCTTGATCATGACTTTTCTTCAAAACTCTGTTTTGAAGAAAAATCGTCAATTTTGTCTTTTTTAATAAATGCCATGTAATTTTCAAAAGTTTTCTCAATTGTGAAGATCTTCAGGTGCAGCCCTGGTCGCCTTTGCCAAATTCCATGCCAGCTATCCCTGCAAAAAATAGACAAAAGTTTCATCATTCAGCTCAAAAAATCAAAGTGGAAACAAAAACAGAGATTATATTAAAAAGTGCAAAGTGCCAAAGTTCTGCAACATTAGAAAGTGGGTTTGTCAAAATGAAAAATCAAAATTCCTTGATATATATATAATATTTTTCCAAATTCAAACTTCATTTGCACGCTAAGACAAGAGTGAAAGCCAAGTCAAGTTGTGGACGAGCGAAATAGTTTGTAAGAAGCTGAGACTGTGGTGAATTACTTGCGCGATGCGTTGGTTGGAGGTCGCGGCACACACAGTGGTCGCGACGCACATAAACGTTTTTCACCGTGCAAATCATACCGGTCGCGGCGCACTGGGTTGTGCGTGTGGCGCACAGAGTCGACACCAAGTTTTCTCATTGCCTTCAAACGAAATTCCAAATTTCCTGGCCCCTCTGCTCCAAGTAAGTCAAATCATCTTGTAATTTGCCATTGATTGGTGTTTGGTGTGGTTTCAAAGATTGGTTGGATAATTTGTAATGTAAAAGGTTAAACCCTATCCTTTTGTTTAAAAAAAAAAATTCTCTCTTAGGGTTTGAAATTGGTATTTTAAAATAAGCTTGTGCCACATACCCCATTCTCTGTTATCTCCTCAATACATCATCCTCTTACATCCCAAGGTCATTCACTCCTAATTCCTATTATCCCTATCCCTAAACCCTACCATTCCCTATCACTCTCCCTCTCTCATATCACTTATAAAATTCCCAAAATCCCAAATTCCCCAAACAGTCAAGTGACTGTCTTCATACTTCAAATTTCACTGGATTGAACCACTTTTTTCCCACGGCCCCTTCCTATTTGGCACATTTGGCAATTGGAGACAAAGACACCAAATTCTCATTTTCAGCATACAAGTCAAACATACACTTGGCATAGACTTGTAAGACCATGGAGACAGACACTGATTCATCATATGAACAAGACAGTGATTCTACCACTGAGCTACATGCACTGAGAAGGCCTCGTAAAGGTGGAAAACATGTGAGAGAAGAGCCCACCTCATTGACTCAGTTGCAGGCCTGCCCACTTGCCATGGTATGTTTTCGAGACCAGTCATGCTATCAGTACTATGAGATGATTTCTCGGATTCAGCATCATCAGGATTTGGCTCGTTTGTTTGTTTTACATTTGCATGATGGTCAGGTAACTCTTGCTGGTGTAAATTTCACCTTGACACCGGAAGCCATTTCTCAAGCAACATGAATACCGAATGTAGGTGAGGAGTGGAACAAAAGAAAGCAGGTGGACAGAGTGCATTATGAACCATACATCAGGCCTAGCTATGTGAGACAGCTCAGCAGGGTATTCCCATCCCGGTTTCTGAAGGAATCCTATGCGCCTTTGATGAGACTCATTATCAGATACTTCAGTTGTGAGGGTCGGTTTTCACGCCTCTATGCCTACCACATCAGGTTATTGATGCATTTCACGAGAGTGAGGATGATGAACATACCTTATTTCATGTGTCGAAACATTGAGAGAATGACCACTCTTGTGCAGAAGAAGACTCCCGAGCAGCAGTACAACAGTATTTATCACTATGCGCTCATCAAGATCATTGTTGTACATCAGCTTGGATTACAGGGAATTGCATGGGAATATTTCATTTCCCGTGACTTCTTCACAGCCCCTCAGCCTCCTCTGGAGATTTTTCATGAGCCAGGTGAACCTTCACATCAGTTTGAAGGTCACGAGACAGAGCCTATCAATGTGCCAGTGTATGTCACTTATCAGAGAGGCACCAGAGTATTGTTTGCAGCAGCCCGACGACTACTATCTCCACCTGGGGTGGAAGGGGTCTCGTTGCCGTCATCAACAGCACAGGTACAGGTACAGGACAGAGGTAAGAGGCCTATGCGGGATGAGGGCCCTTCAGGAGGCCATGATACTGATTTCATATTGATTGATGAGGATTTGAGCTCTCCAAGCTCAAAACTGAGAGAGATCATTCAGGAGCAGAAAGTTGAGATCAACACATTGAAAGATAAGTTGCAGAGAGCTCAGTGGATCATAAACTATCTAGAGCAGCGGAACAAAAATTTGGAGGATCAACAGACGATCATGGAGTTGCAAAACATCTGTGAGAACCGGCAAGCTGCCCAAAGAAGCCCATCCGAGATGACACCTATTGAGCGGGAGATTGAGGCCGATAGAGAGACTTGGCTTGAGAGGGTCAACATGCATCTTGAGAAGCTGTTGGAGAAGGAAAACAAGGAGAATAACATGCTCAGACACATGAATAACCATTATTGGGCACGCACTCATGTTTGCAAAGAGAGGATCAAGATCCTGAAGGCAAGGCTAAGGAGGGCACTGAAGCGTCACAAAAGGCATGATAGGCTCCAAATTTTGGCCGAAGCTTCTTTGGCTGAGCATAGAACTTGATCAGGGACCTTCAGCCCAAATTTCAAAATTTCAAGAAATTTGGGAAAAATTTTGTCAATTTTGAATTTTTTGGTCACAAAATAGATTTTCCTGCCCGACGCGTAGCGCCACTTGGCGTGCGCTTATAATTGGCAGCTCTTCAGGAGGAAAACTTTGCATTTTTGGATTTTTCATCAAACGTTATGCATGCTTATGGATTACCTAAGGATTTCATCAAGTTATGGGTTGCCTAAAGGGTCAAAAACACCCTAAAAATGGCCTTTCTGCCACTTTTTGCACACACAGGAAGCAGTGTTGGGATATTGAACTTTTGGAGGTGCAAATGGAAACCAAATTCAGAAATTTTACTTGGGTTGTAAAGTAGACAGGTAGGGCTTTCCAACGAGCTATCCTGCACTCAATTTGGACTTCAAGAAGGGCCTCAAAATCAGCTCCAAACTTGTGTTGTGCATAGAGATTCCAGGCGCGACGCATAGAGGAATTTGGCCTATTTTTCACTCAGCAGCTCAAAATTTCGCCTAGTTTTGGCCAGTTTGACTTTTTCATGTAAATATTGATGTAATTTGATGTAATTTTATGACCATGATGTAATTTTTGCACATTTTTACTCATTCTAGTAGATTCATTCACCAAAAGGTCAAATGTAAGTGAATGGATCAGTTTCCTAACATATAGAGGCAAGTTGTTTCATTGCCTATTTTTCAGTTCCTAGTTTAGATATGGTTGAAATAGCTCCTTGAATGATGAGCTCGAACCCTACAGGCATGGGGAGTAGTTAGGCTTGTCTATATGATGTTTTTTCTCAGTCATTTTTAGGGTTGGACACTTGGGATTGCTTGGCACTTCATTGTACATTTCATCTCTGCACTTTTGGCAAAGGAATAGACCAGGATTTGCAGCACTCTTTGGGATCCTTGTGGCTCTGTGTTTTGATGGTGTTTTTCTCTATGTATTTGTAAGTTCACTGATGTTTATGTGTATCATTTCCCTTCTCCTTTCTTCTTAGATTAAACAAATCGGTGTTAAAGGTGGAATTCATTGGATTGCTATGCTCTGCCTTTAGTTTTGTTTAATTTTTCATGTTTTCATCTGTTTGAGGAGGAATCTTGAGACCCTCTTGCCCTCTTCAGCTCCTCACCGGTCTGATCCATCCATTCATTCAATCTAAAGCATCAAAACAATTTCCTTCCTTGCCCCAATCAGAACTCTGCAAAAACTAGGCCTAATCCCCGCACCCAAAACTGCCTTTCCCTTTGATCCAACAAAAACCCTCAAAATCAAAATCAAACTCCTTTACTTATATACCTAGCCTAAAATTAGCTTTTATTTCAAGTCATCTCAAGCCCTATTGATTATTTTTGCTGAGATTGACCCGGAGAGAGCCCTCTCCTGTTCTGGTAGGGCTAGCTACCAGATTGAGCGTGGTTTGATGTTACCCTGAACTCTGGCTTCCTTCAGCCTGAGGTAGATTTAGGGAATAACATTGGTCATGCATTCATGTTGTTTTCTCATGTGTTTTCATTCTTGTGGTTTGTGTTCTTTTTGCACATGCATGGTGTCAGTCACGGTTGGAGTGATGTCGCCGTGTGAAAGAGGATGTTTTTGTTGGGAAGTGTGTCCTCATGAGTGTATGCTTGATTACATGTTGTTATATGTTGTTACATGTATTTTCATTGTATGCTTGGTTACATGTTGTTACTAGTTGTTACAAGTATTGGTTGTTTATGCTTGATTCCATCTGTTTATGCGTGTGTATTTCTCGAATTTACGCTTGTGTATTTTCCATGTTTATGCTTGTGTATTTTCTGTGTGGACGCATGTGTATCATCTATGTTTATGATTGTGTATTTCCACGTACATTGGTATGGTTGATGTCATCGTGCATGAGGTTATAGTATTTGTAGTGATGGTTGGACTCTAGCTAGAATGATGTGCATGCATTGGTACACTTAGCTGTTATATGTTTATATAATGGTATGATTATGTTTATACATGTATCACGCTGATTTGGATGATCTTGAAGATGAGGTATCCTCCCCAAATTATACTAAGGTATGTTGGTTTATTATGATTTGGTTTAGCTGACATAGTATGCCTTGCAAGAGAAATATCAAAATGAATAGTAAGATGGTAGACTACAAAGACTCTCCCTATGAATCAGATGAGTAATGTTGTGGCCACTCTTCTAATTTGGCAAAAGCATTAAGAAACTTGAAGGAAGAAATAAGGAGTTGTAAGGCAGACAATGACATGATCATATAGGCTCAAGAGAAACAAGCAGAGGTTAATAAAATACTTCTTCAAAGATTTTCAGAATTGCAGCGCCAAGGGCCACTCTGGGTCAGCCATGGACATGAGGACAAAACTAATGGGGCATATTTGGCAGTAACTCTTTTGGTAGACATATGTCTGATAGAGTTGACACAATGAGGGATGGCAAGTTGTTGGACACTCCGGATAGGAGGGGTGATGAGTATAGGTACTATTATAGTTTTGGTTTAGATAGACATCATGATCATCATCGTCATCATCCTTACATGAGGAGTGATAGGGGATACTTTCCTGATGAATTTAAGAAAGCAAAGCCACCTAATTTTGATGGGGAATTCAAGAAGCCAAAAGATGCAGAAGCTTGGATACTTGGGATGAACAACTTCTTTGAGTTGCATGAGTACACGGATAATGTGAAGGTCAAATATGCTATCTTTAGCCTGAAAGGTAAAGTAGACATTTGGTGCGAAGATGTCAAATGGATCAGAGACATCAAGATAAAGGACTTGAGTTGGCTTGAGTTCAAGAGGCTTTTTAGGAAGAAGTACTTGTCAGAAAGGTACTGCAACAATAAGGCCAAAGAAATTTATGAGATAAATATGGGGTCAATGACCGATGAAGAGTACAAGACCGAGTTCCTGGAGCTATTGAAGTATGTGGCATATCTTAAAGATGAGAAGGCTAAAGTTCAGTCAGTGGTTTTCCAGTAACATTTAGAGATCGGATTGAGTATGATGAGACTCGGTGACATGAGGAAGTCATTGAGAAATTGAAGCATTGCTATGAACAATCAAAGTGTAAGAATGGATCTCAGCAAGGATGTAAGCGAAAGGAAAAAGGTAAGGGTAAATGGAATCCTAAGAGATCAAGGCCCTAGAATGCATAAGAGAAAGAAAATGTAGCACCACAAAAGAAGTTTAATACAACTAGATAGGAACATGGGTTAAATCAGTAGCATAGAGGTAATGGTACTGCACGGTTAGAGTGTTGGACATGTGGTGACGAGCACCTTGGAGAGATTGTCCGTAGAATCAAGGTGGTAGGCCTAAAATATACAGCACACGGGAGGTGCAAACTGTTGGGGTTGTTGGATAGAGAATTCCTCGTATTTATGCAGTCGTGGACAATAAGGAGACAAAGAATCAAGCATCTATCATTGAGATGGACGATAAGCTTTGTGATCAAGTTATTTCTATTTTGATTGACCCTAGATCTAATTGTATTTATGTTAGTCATGACTTGGTGGATGTGTGTGGCTTGAATAAAGAAATGCATGAAAAATATTGGTTATTGCAGTTGGATATAGGTATAAAGAAAACAGTTCAACATTGGGTAAGAGCTTGTGCATTTGAGTTGAGTGGCATGCCTACATCAATGCACTTGAACATATTTCCATTAGGATCATACAATATGCTATTGGGTATGGACTGGTTATACCTTCAGAGGACCAAGGTGGATTTTTAGGACAAATATATTAAATGTTTGGATGAAAATGGTGAACTAAGAGTCTTAAGGGGAAAGAAGAAAGCTACATCAGTTAGGATGGTGACATCTATGCAGACCAAGGGCAATCACAGGAAAGGGTGTGTGTTGTTCACAGTACATATTTCTAGTGACAAAGGTAAGGAACTAGAGGATGAAAATGTTTTGAGGAGGTACCTAGTTCTATAGCAATTTCATGATGTATTTCCTGCAGATATTTCAGAGTTTCCACCTCACAAGGAGGTAGACTTTTCTATTGAGTTGGTACCAGGGGCAACTCTAACATCAAAAGCACCTTATAGGATGAGCACACCTAAGTTGGTAGAATTAAAGTTGCAGTTGAAAGAGATGTTTGAAAAATGATACATTAGGCCAAGTGTACCACCATGGGGTGCATCAGTATTGTTTGTGAAGAAGAAGGATAGTACTCTCAGATTGTGCATTGACTACAGGCAGTTTAACAAAGTGACCATCAAGAACAGGTATTTTTTGCAGAGCATTGATGACTTGTTTAATTAGTTGAAGGGAGAAATTGTGTTCTTTAAGATCGATTTGAGATTAGGATACCATCAGGTACGTATCAAAGAAGAGGACATCTACAAGATCGTATTTAGGACCAGGTATCAGCATTACGAGTTTGTTGTAGTTCCATTCAGTTTGACTAATGCCCCAACTACAATTATGTGTTTAATGAACCTCTATATTGTGTCCTTATTTGGATAAGTTTGTTATTGTGTTCGTTGATGACATATTGGTATATTCTAAAAACGAGGAAGAACATGAGGTACATTCCAAACTGAGGTACATTACTTGGGACATGTTGTCTCCAAGGAGGGCATTGCGGTAGATCAATAAAAAATAAGGGCCATCAAGGAGTGAGTAGCTCCTAAGAATGTGGATGAGGTGAGATCCTTTATGGGGTTGGCTGGTTATTACAGGAGGTTCATCAATAACTTCTCACATATTTCCTATCCTATTACATCACTTCATAGGAAAGGTAAGAATTTTGATTAGAAAGAGGAGTGTGAGACCGATTTTGAGTAGCTTAAGCAGTTGTTGACACATGCTCTAGTGTTAAAGATTGCAGATCCAGACAAGGAGTTTGTAGTATGTACAAATTCTTGCAAGAAAGGACTTGGTGGAGTCCTTATGCAGGACGGACATGTGGTATGCTATAAGTCACGAAAACGAAAATAGAATGAGTAGAACTAACTGGCGCATGATATTGAGCGAGCAATGATCATACATGCATCGAAGATGTGGAATCACTACCTTCTTGGTAGGAGGTTTGTACTGATGAGTGATCACATTGGGTTGAGATACTTGTTTGACTAGCCAAATATGAATGCCACACAAGCTAGATGGTTGGAAATTATTAGTAAGTTTTACTTTGAGATCTTGTACATCAAGGGGAAGGAGAACAAGGTCCTAGATACTCTTAGCAGATGGGTAGAGGTCAATCACATGGCATTTATGAGCTCCTATGGACCAGATTTACAGGATAGAATCTTGAGGGCAGGTCAGGAGGATGATAGGTATATGGAGATTGTGCATCGATTTCAACATAGTACAACTAGTGGTACAACTGCAAGTGTACAGGATGTAGACTACCGCATCATGGAAGATGGATTGGTCAAATCTATAGGCATGTTATATGTGTTGGACAACATTGAGCTCAAGAAGGTGATCTTGAGGGAGTTTCATGAAAATCCATATTCGGGTCACCCAGGTTATTATAAGACAATGAATGTAGTGAAGAGGTTCTATTATTGGCCAAATCTAATGAAGGATATGGCAGAGTTTGTAGCTAGGTGTTTGGACTATCAAATGGTTAAGGCAAAATGTAGGCATCTAGGTGGAATATTACAGCTAATTGCGATTCCAAAGTGGAAATGGGAGGTCATTTACATGTATTTCATCACAGGTTTTCCCATGACAGCCAAACAACATGATTCAATCATTGTTGTGGTGGACAGGTTGGCAAAGGTTTCACACTTCATTAAAATGAAGACTACATACTCAACTATTAATGTGGCACAAGTGTTTATCAGAGATGTGGTCAAATTGTATGGTGTCCTAAAGAAGATTGTGTCTAACAGGGATGTAAATTTCACTTCCAAGTTTTGGAAGGAGTTGTTTATAGGTTCGGGCACCGAGGTGGCCTTCAACACAACTTATCATCCGCATACAGATGGACAAATAAAGAGGGTTAACAAGATATTGGAGGATATGTTGAGAATGTGTATGATGCATCAACAACGAAAGTGGGAAGAGTATCTTCCATTGGTACGGTTTTCCTACAATGAATGGTACAATGAATCATTAAGGATGAGTTCATTTGATGAATTGTATGGGCGGATTTGCAAAACTCCCATCAGTTGGAGTGATCTAGCTAAAAGGGTCTTGATTGGAACATACATGTTGGAAGAGATGGAGCAGGAAATGCAGGTGATCAAGAAGAATTTGAAAGAAGCATAAGATAGACAAAAGATTTATGCAGACTAGAAAAAAATTTTTAAGGAGTTTCAAGTTGGAGAATAGGTGTACTTGCGTCTTGAGCCCAAGAAGATCTCCTTGGAGATTGTATCATGTTCCAAGTTGGCATAAAGTTTTTGTGGACTCTTCAAGATTATTGAGAGGATCAGACCAGTAGCCTATCGACTTGCAATGCCTTCCACAGTGAAATTCCATGGTGTTTTCATATATCATTGCTTAAGAAGTATGTTAAAGACGTTGATCATGTGATTCAATGGTTTGTATTGCAGGTGGAGCGAGATGGAGAATTCCAGCCGAAGCCTCAGTGTATATTGCAGAAAAAGGTGCTCATGCTTCAAAAACGAACTACAGAGAAAATTAAAGTGCAATGGAAGCACTTTGGGCCTGATGAAGCTACCTGGGAGATGGCGGATCAGATGCGGGCTATGTATCCTTGTTTGTTGGTTGAGGCAAAGCATTTTTGGTGTGATGTTGGTATATGTTTCAATGAGTTTTTGATATATGTTTTGATGTGATGTTTGCGTATTTGTACATATGTACATGGATGTAAACACCGCCATGAGCTATGTTATAAAGCTCCAATAAGCGACATGGGTGTCATGTCATTATAGTGGTCATTTTTTTTATGTTGTCATGGTGGTTTTCTTTTCAGCAAGGTGATCATTGTAAACACTACATCAAGCTATGTTATAAAGCTCCATGAGCAGTATGTTTTCTCCCAACGGTTTTGATGAGGTATATGTGTGATTGAACACTGATGTCCTCCAAGGGGGAGGGTTTTGTAATAGCCCTGGTGAAAATTTAATGTAATAAAATTAAAAAATAATAATAACAACGGTAGATGGGACACTTATTCCAAGTTGAATGTTGGGAAAAAACATCCTACTGGGTGTTAATTTGGTTTATTATGGCTAAGTAAATTGGAAAAGGCAAAGGTAAAGGCTTTGGAAAGGTAAAATGGAAATTTTGGCACATTTATTTATGAAAATAATGGAATTTAGGAGAAAAGGGAGGTGAATGGTTAGCGATTTCATGTGAGGAGGCAAATGAAGGAAAATAATGGAAAATGAAGAAAATAGAGGCCTCATCAATAACAAGTCTTCTAAGGATCAATTGGTACCTTTTGTTAGTTCAGTTTTGGGGCAAGAAAGGAAGAGCAGGATCAAGCAACTACAATGGGATTCTTTGCAGGTATCAATTTACATGTGTGATTTCCTTGTTAGATTTAGCATAAATGGTATTGCATGTGTTTATTTTCTGTTATGGCATGGGTTTTTCTAGGCATGAAATTATTTTCAGTCTAGCCTTGCCATTTATGGATAGCCTTGATGAGATGGGTTCTCATACTGTCGGATGGATTCAAAGTTGAGTGAGGTGCATCTCCGAAATGAAAAACACAAGGCCTAGTGGTCCTTGAACTAGACTATGGATATCAGTAAAGTCACTTGCCTAGTAACACTTGAACTAGACTGTGGGTTGCGGTAAAGCCATGATTGTGTGCCTCGGTGGGCCTAGGAATCCTTGTCAGTGAATGGTGGGATATATGGTGAAGCCTAGAGGTGGAATGCTCTGTAGTTGGCCTAGTAGTCTCGGGATGGGATGTATGGTAAATCCTGGAGAGTGGGTCTCGGTGTAGGGCCTAGTGATCCTGGTATCATACTGTGGATTACGGTAAATCCTGAGAGACTAGGAGGCAGTGAAATTCCTCACGTTGTAGGTGGAGAGATTTGGTAGCGTCCATGCCTGTTTGGTTCATTTTGGTTGGTTATGAGTCCCACATTCATGCTTGGAATATGGCATGGGGGTGATTGGATGAAGATAGAACTGGTTCAACCAATCTATGGTCGGGTGGAACATGGTAGTCCCATCCCCGGTTGGTTTCTACAATCATTAATGAGAAATTCATTACCTTGGATTTTTATGTGTAAATATATTGGTTTATATGTGGATTCTATGGCTGATGTATTCATGATATTTATGTTGTTATTATGTTGGTTATGAGCATGTTTTTGACATTGATGATGAATGGCTCTTGTCATGTTTTTATTTGTAAATGAATAAATAATGTATCTATGACCTAATAGATGGTTTTGTAGCTAAAGATGTAAGGGAACAATGCTTCTTAGTTATTCTCAGATAAGTATGGGACCTATATGTTCAGGTCTGTTGTTTACACTTTAGATTACATATTTGTGATATGTTTGACGAAATTCCTGTCATGGCTAGTAGGGGTCCAGTCTAGGTCTTGTCATGATTTTTGCCAATACATCATTATTTTGTTGTTTTATTTCATTTCTGAACTTGTCATTGAGTTCTGGGAAGTGGCATGGGCTCTAGGCCTAAAAGAGTGCCTTAAATCCCGCGGACGCAGGCACAGATCAGGGTAATTTAGTCCCTAGACATAGACATGCAGGCCTGTGTATGTTTCCAAAGCCACCTAAATGCACTCATAACCATATTGTTGGAGTGACTGGGGGTTAAGTGGGTTAAAACCTCAGTGGAACCCAAGGGATAGTTACCTTAGTGGTTGGGATGGTACTTGGGGGTCTTGTTGTTGATGTGGAAGGGTTGTATGATGTGTTTCCATCACTTAAACTTCCTTAAGATCACATAGGAGGTTGAATCGGATCATAGTAGCCTCTCGTCGCATATTTACCCTGGTTTCCCGGTTAGTTGCATAGATGTGGGATGGGGGTGTTGCAAAGTGGTAGCAGAGCATGGTTCACCCTTTGGACTGGATGGGCAGTGTGTTGGTCATACATTCATGTCATTTTCACACATGTTTTCATCCTTGTGGTATGTGTGCTTGTTGCACATGCATAGTGTCGGTCATGGTTGGCGTCATGTCACCATGTGAAAGAGGATGTTGTTTTTGTGAAGTGTGCTGTCGTGAGTGTATGCTTGATTACATGCTGTTATATGTTGCTACATGTATCATCCTTATATGCTTGGTTACATGTTGCTACCTATTGTTACAAGTATTTTTCATTGATGCTTGATTTCATATGTTTATGCCTTTGTATTGCTCGTATTTACGCTTGTGTGTTGTTTGTGTGTACGCTTGTGTATCGTTTATGTTTATGATTGTGTATTTTCCACATACATTGGTATGGTTGATGTTGTCATGCACGAGGTCATAGTATGTGTAGTGATATGGTCATGCAGTGATGACTGGACTCTAACTAGAATGATGTGTATGCGTTGGTACACTTAGTTGTTATTTGTTTATATGTTGTTATGACTATGTTTATACATGTATAAAACTGATTTGGATGATCTTGCAGATGAGTTATCCTC
Source organism: Pinus albicaulis (assembly GCA_034641835.2). Taxonomy (NCBI): domain Eukaryota; kingdom Viridiplantae; phylum Streptophyta; class Pinopsida; order Pinales; family Pinaceae; genus Pinus; species Pinus albicaulis. The sequence continues at coordinate 890,341,031 of CM076579.1, forward strand.
CCCAAATTATACTAAGGTACATTGGTTTATTATGATTTGGTTTAAATGACATATTATGCCTTGCAGGAGAAAGATCAAAATGAATATAAAGATGGTAGACTACAAAGAATCTCCCCATGAATCAGATGAGTAGCGTGGTGGGAACTCTTCTGATTTAGAAGACACGTTAAGATGCTTGAAGGAAGAAATAAGGAGTTGTAAGGCAGACAATGATTGGATCATATAAGCACAAGAGAAACAAGTAGAGGTTAATGCAATACTTTTTTAGATCATGTCAGAATTGCAACGACAAGGGCCACTCTAGGTTAGCCATGGACAGGAGGACAAAACTAATGGGGCATATGGCAGTAGGTCTCTTGGTAAACACAGGTTAGATAAAGCTGACACAGTGAGGGATGGAAGCCTGTTGGACACTCCAGATAGGAGGGGTGATGAGTGCTTGTACTATTCTAGTTCCAGTTTGGATAGACATCATGATCGTCATCATAATCATCCTTACAGGAGGAGTTACAGAGGATAATTGTCTGATGAAATTAAGAAAGAAAAACCACCTACTTTTGATGGGGACTTGAAGAAGCTAGAATATGTAGAAGCTTGGATACTTGGGATGAACAAATTATTTGAGTTGCATGAGTACACAGATAATTTGAAGGCCATAATTGCTATCTTCAGCCTAAAAGGTAAAGCAGACATTTGGTGGGAACATGTGAAACGGGTTAGAGACATCAAGACAAAGGACTTAAGTTGGCTTGAGTTCAAGAGGCTTTTCAGGAAGAAGTACTGGTCAGAAAAGTACTACGACAGTAAGGTAAGAGAATTTTATGAGCTAAATATGGGGTCAATGACCAATGAAGAGTAGATGACCAAGTTCCTTGAGCTATTGAGGTATGTACCATATCTTAAAGATGAGGAGGCTAAAGTTCAAAAATTTATCAATGGTGTTCCATTAGCATTTAGAGATCGGATTGAGTATGATGAGCCTTGGTAACTTGAGGAAGTCATTGGGAAATTGAAGCATTTCCATGAACAATCAAAGTGTAAGAATGAATCTCAACAAGTATGGAAGGGGAAGGACAAAGGTAAAGGTAAATGGAAGCCTAATAAAGCAAGGCCTAAAAATGTAGAAGAGAAAGAAAATGTGGCACCACAAAAGAATTTTAATACAACTAGACAGGGACATGGGCCACATCAGTAACATAAAAGTAATTGTACTAGACGTTTACAATATTCGACATGCGGTGAGGATCACCCTAGGAGATATTGTCCGCAGAATCAGGGTGGCAGGCCTAATACATACAGTGCACAAGAGGCACATATTGTTGGGGATGTTGGGCAGAGCATTCCTCGTATTTATGCAGTTGTTGAAAACATGCAAGTAGAGCATTAGGAATCTATCATTGAGATGGACTGTAAGCTTTGTGACCATGTTATTGCTATTTTGATTGACCCTGAATCTAATTATAACTATGTTAGTCCTAAATTAGTGGATAAGTGTGGCTTGAATAAAGAAATGCATGTAGAATATTGGTTAGTGTAGTTGGCTACAGGTACAAAGAAACGAGTTTGCCATTGGGTAAGAGCTTGTGCATTTGAGTTGAGTGTCATGCCTACAACAACACACTTGAACATATTTCCATTGGAATTATACAATATGCTATTGGGTATGGACTGGATATACCATCACATAACCAAGGTGGATTTTTATGACGAATCTATTTAATGATTGGATGACAATGGGGAACCAAGAATCTTACAGATAGAAGAAAGATACACCAGTTAGGATAGTGACAACTATGCATACAAAGCGCAGTCGCAAGAAAGGGTTTTTGTTGTTCGCAGTACATATTTATAGTGACAAAGGTAAGGAAGTAGAGGATACAGATGTTTTGAGCCGGTACATAGCTCTAGAGCAGTTTCAAGATGTATTTCCTGCAGATATTTCAGAGTTTCCACCTCACAAGGACGTATACTTTTCTATTGATTTGGTACCAAGGGCAACTCCAACATCAAAAATACCTTACACGATGAGCACACCTGGGTTGGTAGAATTAAAGTTGCAGATGAAAGATATGCTTGACAAAGGATACATTCCAAGCATATCACCATGGGGCACACCGGTACTGTTTGTGAAGAATAAGGATGGTACTCTTAGATTGTGCATTGACTACAAGTAGTTGAACAAAGTGACCATGAAGAACATGTATCCATTGTCGAGGATTGATGACTTTTTTAATCAGTTGAAGGGAGAAACAATGTTCTCTAAGATCGATTTGAGATTAGGATACCATCAGGTAGGCATCAAATAATATGACCTCTACAAGACCGCATTCAGGACCAGGTATGGGAATTACGGGTTTCTTGTAGTTCCATTCGGTTTGACTAATGACCCAACTACATTTATGTCTTTGGTGAACAATGTGTTGCGTCCTTATTTGGAAAAGTTTGTTATTGTGTTCATTGATAACATATTGGTATATTCTAAAAACGAGGAAGAACATGTCGAGCATTTGGACAAAAAGTTGAGATTGTTGAGAGAGCATCAGTTGTATGTTAAGATTAGAAAGTGCAGTTTCTTCCAGACTAAGGTACATTACTTGGGACATGTTGTCTCCAAGTAGGGAATTGCAGTAGACCCATAAAATATAAGGGCCATCATGGAGTGGGTAGCTCCTAAAATGTGGATGAGGTGAGATCCTTTATGGGCTTGGCGGGTTATTACAAAAGGTTCATAAGGAACTTGTCACAGATTGCTTATCCTATTACATCATTGCAGAGGAAAGGTAAGATTTTTTATTGGACAAAGGATATTGAGGCCAGTTTTGAGCAGCTTAAAAAGGCTTCCGAGGATAAGTTTGTACATTTTATTTTTTTCAGCTCAGTTTTGGAGCTCTCTCTCTCTCTCTCTCTCATTTGGACACTTAGAGTTTTCTTGGAGCACTTTGGCATTGGATCAATAAATGGAAATAAGGAAAGAGGAAGGAAGGAGAAAGCAAGGAAGATCATGATCAAGCAACTACAACAAGATTCTTTGCAGTTATAGATTTGCATGTGTGATTTCCTTGCTAGATTTGGCATGCATGGTATTACATGTGGTTATTTTCTGTCATGGCCTGTTTTTTCCATGTGCGATAGTCTTTTTAGCCTAGCCTTGCCATTTCCGGATAACCTTGATGATATGGGTTCTCATACTTCGGTTGAGTTGGATTTCCAAATGGATTCGAAGTTGAGTTAGGTGGATCTCTGAAATGACAAACGCATGGCCTAGTGGTTCCTGAACTAGACAGTGGATCACAGTAAATCCACTGGCTTAGTAACCCCTGAACCAAAATGTGGGTTGTTTTATATCAAGTATTGTATGCCTCGGTGGGCCCAGGAATCCTTGTCGGTGAATGGTGGGATATATGGTAAATACAAGAGGTGGATTACTCTTTGTTGGGCCTAGTAGTCTCGGGATGGGATGTACGATAAAACTTGAAGAGTGGGTCTCTTTGTAGGGCCTAGTGATCCCTGGATTAGATTGTGGATTACGGTAAATCCTAAGAGACTAGGAGGCAGTGAAATTCCTCACAGTGTAGGTGGATAACTATGGCAGCGTCCATGTTTGTTTGGTTATTTTCGGTTGGTTATGAGTCCCACATTCATTCTTGGAATATGGAACGGGGGTGATTGGTTGAAGAGAGAATTGACTCGGCCAATCTATGGTCGAGTGGAACATGGTAGTCCCATCCTTGGTTGGTTTATACATTCATTAATGATAAATTCATTTCCTTGGAATTTTATGTTAAAATGTTCTGGTTTATCTTTGGATTATATGGCTGATGTATCCACGATATTTCTGTTGTTATTATGTTGGTTATGAGCATGTATTATGAAAATGATGATCATTGGCTCTCCTCGTGTTTTTATTTGCAAATCAATAAACAATGTATATGTGACCTAGTAGATGATATTGCAGCTAGTGACGTAAGGGAACAATGCTTCTTAGCGATTTTGAGATAAGTATGAGACCTTTATGTTCAGATCTGTTATTTACACCTGTAGGTTACATAATTGTGATATGTTTAACAAAATTCCTGTCATGGCAAGTAGGGGTCCAGTCTAGGTCTTGTCATGGATTTTGCTAATACATAATTGTTTCGTTGTTTTATTTCATTTACGAACTTGTCATGAGTTTAGGGCCTGAAAAAAGTGCCTTAAATCCCGCAGACGCAAGCACAGGTTAGGGAAATTTAGTCCCTGGATGCAAGCATGCAGGCTTGTGCATGCATCCGGAGCCTCCTAGATGCACTCGTGACCATAATATGGGAGCGTCTGAGGGTTAAGTGGGTTAAAACCTCATTGGAAGCTAGGGGCTAGTTACCTGAGTGTTTGGGATGGTTTATGGGAGTCTTGTTGTTGATGTGGAAGGTCTGTATAATGTGTTTCCATTGGTTCCACTTCCTTAAGGTCACCTAGGAGGTTAAATCAGATCATAGTAGCCTCTCGTCGCATATTTACCCCGATTGAACGGTTACTCAGGTAGATGTGGGATGGGGGTGTTGCGGAGTGGTTTAAGATCATGGTTGGCGTGATGTTGACATGTGAAAGAGGATGCTGTTGTTGGGAAGTGTGTCATCGTGAGTGCATGGTTGATTGCATGTTGTTATATGTTGCTACATGTATTGTCCTTGTATGCTTGATTACATGTTGCTACCTATTGTTACAAGTATTGTCGGTTTATGCTTGATTACATGTGTTTATCGGTGTGTATTGCCCATATTTACACTTGTGTATTGTCTATGTTTATGCTTGTGTATGGTCCGTGTGTACGCTTTTGTATTGTCTATGTTTATGATTGTGTAATGTCCACGTACATTGGTATGGTTGATGTCGTCATGCATGAGGTCATAGTATGTGTAGTGGTATGGTCATGTATTGATGACTGGATTCTAGCTAGAATGATGTGTATGTGTTGGTACACTTAGTTGTTATATGTTTACATGTTGTTATGGTTATTTGTATACATGTACCATGTTGATTTGGATGATCTTGTAGATGAGGTATCCTCCCCAAATTATACTAAGGTACATTGGTGTATTATGATTTGGTTTAACTGACATATTATGCCTTGCAATATTGATCCGGATTTATGCAGAAATGCAACAGAATACACATATAACCATAAATATAAAAATGCAATGGACATAACACTTCATTTCATTAATATCAAAGAACTGAAATTTGTTTACAGACATAATGGAAATGAACTAGCTAGGGCAGTGGTAGCTTATCTCTGAGAAGAGATGTGGTGGCTGCAGGCCTCTAAACTATGTGTTACAATGAGGCTTGAAGGCCTATATATTATTGAGAAACAATGGAAAACCCTAAACATCCAAAAACTTACCCTAGGAGATGAAACGCCAGAATATGGGCCCCGTCGGGGTAAATTGGTACATCAATTTCTCGGGGTCGTAACTTTGGCATACTATCTTCGTTTGACGCACATGATTATCGTTAGAAAGATATATTTGAGGAATACAACTGCTAACTGTGAATTTGGAGTTAAAAACGTTTGATGCCCAAAAAAACTCGTTTAGGGCCTCAAAACAGTTCCGAAAGTTAACCACTCGAAAAACTGCTAAAAATAGTAAATTGTGTTATAATTAAGGAAACTGAAAAACTGAAAGAAACAATGGTGGGGCCCCAAGTTGAATAGGTGGGTGGCCACCAATATCCACCTGGATCATTCCTCCCCCCTTAGGAAGCAATGGTTCCCATTGCGTTGAGTTCCTCCATGAGATGAGGAAACTTCTGCTGAACTTGGTCGCTGGTGAAACACTTGCCTTGGTGCATGAGTTGGCCAAATTTGACAACCCGATACAGTTGGATCTTCTACTGGCGAGTGTTCTTGATTTGCATGTCCATGATACAATCTGTGGTGGCCTGTTCCACGCATTCTAGGTATAACTCTTTTGGTGTGAGTTGTTATGCAATGTCAGAGGTGTCCAGTAGAGGTGGGAAATAGGGTCAAACGTGATCCACATTGAATACTGGATGCAGACCAAGGAATGGTGGAATACTGAGCTCAAAGGCATTGTTCCCTACAGCCTTGGTGATGGTTTACAGCCCATATCAGAGCGAGTGAAGCTTTCGGTGGGGTCTAGTGAGGCGTTCCTTCTACAAATGTGGCCACACTTTGTTGCCCACCTGGAAGTGGTGTGGCACCTGATGTTGATCATGTCGTTTCTTGTATTTAGCATTGGCTCTTTCCAATATGTCATGAACCTGCTGGCGGATGTGCTGAATGTGCTCAATGAATTTGTTCGCTTTGTCAGCTTCAGACTGGGCATGAGCCGAATTGGCCTGACTAGACACAAATGGCATAACTACGCCAATGGGTCATAGTGGTTGGAACCCCAGGCCCACCTAAAAAGGGGTTATGGTTGGTTGAGTTATTGGAGAGCCCAGTTATAACTTTGTTGTACATAGGGAAGGCTCTCATCCCATGTGAGTGGATGCCTTGAATTGTACATGCGCAGAATGTGTACAATCATCTTGTTGACGACCTCTATCTAGCCATCAGTTTGGGGATGGAAAGATGCGGAATTGGTGAGCTTGGTGTCGAGCATTGACCAGAGGCTGGACCAAAATGTGCTCAGGAACCTGATGTCCCGATCTAAGATGATAGATTGTGGCATCCGAAATTGCACCCACACTCATTCAAAGAAGAGTTTAGAAGTGGCTTCTGCTGTGATATTCTTCTTGTATGCAGACATAATGGCCATCTTCGAGAATCTGTCGACGACCATGAAAACATAGTTGTTTCCATGCTTAGTAGAAGGAAAGCCCGACATGTAATCCATGGAGATGGATTCCCAAGGTCGACTAGGGGTAGGTAGCTGAGTATAGAGGCCTTGCTTCTTGATGGTCGGTTTGGCAATGGAGCAAGCAGTGCAGGATCTAATGTACTTATCAACATCATGTCGAAGGTTCGGCCAATAGAAATACTTTTGCAATATTGCCACTTTTTTCTCGAGCCTGAAATTTTGAACGACTCTATTGTAGTGTGCTTCCCAAATCATCTTGGAACGCTCACTTGAAGGAACACAAAGGTGTCCCAGGTAACATAGCAGTGCATCCTGGAGGTGACAATTTGGAACTTGCGTACCCTTTATGAGTGTCTTGTATGTCTGGCCAAATTCTCGATCGCTCTTGTAGAGAAGCGACCAATCAGAAGTCTTGTTCCCATAAGAGTTGAGAACAGTGCTTAGCACCACGATCAGTGGTCGGCTGAGGTAGTCTGCAACATTATTGGTGCTGCCCTTCTTATACTGGATGTTCAAATGAAATTGCTGCAGATATGTGGACCACTTCTGATGGCGATCATTTTGCAACTTCCCTTGTGTCTGTATGAACTGTAGGGGTTGGTGGTATGTGTGGATGACCGTTTCATTTCCCCAAAATGTAATGCTTCCATTGGCGGCATGTTTGCACAATGGAATACATTTCTTTGTCATAAGTGGGATACTTGCGGACTGTGTCAGACAGTGTCACACTATGATATGCCACTGGATGCTCCTATTGAGTAAGAACTACCCAATAGCATAGCCAGAGGCATCTGTCTCGATCTCAAATGGTTGTTGCAAGTCTGGTAATGTGAGCACTGGGGCAGAGCAGAGGCGATGTTTCAATTCTATGAATGCCTTCTGTTGAGATTCTGACCAAAATAATTTTTCTTTCGCTCCTCCCTTGGTGACTTGACTCAAGGGCCAAGTGATATGAGAGAATCCCAATACGAACTTGCGGTAGAAATTAGCAAGACCCGAAAAGCTGCGAAGCTCTGTTAGAGTGGTTGGGGCTGACCAATCTTGAATTACTTGGATCTTGGTTGCATCCACATGCACCCCTCGTTCATCAATAATGTATCCCAGCTGAACCTGGGTGAGGCCAAAAGTAAAATTCTCCAAATTGGCACACAACTTGTGTTGCCGCAGTGTTTGGAGGACCTGTCAGATGTGGTGGAGGTGCTCTTCGCAAGTCTGGATGAAGATCAGGATGTCATCCAAGTACACTACTACAAATGAGTTGGTGAATGGCTGCAAGATGTCGTCCAATAGCCACATGAAGTTTGCAGGAGTATTCATCAACCCAAAAGGCATGACCAGCCATTCGAAAAGGCCCTCCTTGGATTTGAAGGCAGTCTTCCACTCATTGAAGGGTTCGATTGGTACCTGGTGATACCCAGAATTCAAGTCGCTCTTGCTGAAATATTTCACCCCTTTGAGTTGATCCAAAAGGTCATCAATCTATGGGATCGGGTACTTATTCCAGACAGTGATCTTGTTCAGTGCCCGATAGTCAATACAGAGTCTCCAACTCCCATCCTTCTTCTGCACCAACACAATCGGGCTCCCACAGGGCGATGAAATTGGGAGGATGTGACCTTTCTACAACAACTCCTGAATCTTCCTCTTGATTTCATCGTTCCCCATAACAGAGTGCCGATAGATCGGTCCATTGGGCAGTGGCACACCTGGGGTCAAATCAATGGGGTGCTTGACCTGACAGTGTAGAGGCACCCCTGTGGGTGGGGTGAAGATGTCCCCGTACTCCTCCATTACCTTGTTCATTTGTTTTTGTAGTGCGGAGGAGCCCTATATGGAGGTCGTGGCCACAATATTTTTCTTTTCCTGGGGGTGGATCATCAGGAAAACAAATTTCTTAGTTTTGGAAATGAGCTTATTGCATTGTTTTGTGTAACCAAAGAGATGGCTGCAGGTGGCGATCCCTCTGGTATCCTGTACAACTTATTTCCCAAAGTAACAATAATAGCATGAGGCCGAGACTCATACATAGCATGTTGCTTCCACAAGTATGGTTGGCCTAATAATACATCACAAACATCAAGAGGAGCAATGTCACATAATACCTCATCTCTGAAGGGCTTGATGTTGTAGGGAAGGTGGCACCGTTGGCTGACGCGGAGATCTCATCCTTGGTGAAGCCACTCGATGGTGTACGGTTGTGGGTGTGCTGTGGTCTGTAAGCCCAAATTCTTCACGACCTCTGCTGAAATGAGGTTCTTTTGGATCCAACTGTCGACAATAAACTGTAGCCGAGAACCCTTTACCCACATATGAGAGTGGAAGAGACGCTCCTCCTCCTCTGGATCTTCCAGTTCCTCCTTCTGGATCTTTGCAGTGGCAACGATGGTGTTGGGCTCCAATCAATAATCTTCTTCCCTTTGTGATTTCCCTTGTCAGGTTCTGATTCATATTCGGAGCATGCATCTGATTCAGAAGCCCTAGTCTCGGCCACTAGTGACTGCTTGGCCCGACACTCACTTGTGTTTTGAGTGGAGTTCTTATGGAACTCACACTGCTTTCCCGTGTCCTTCGGCTTCATGGGCTTGTTCTTTTCTTGCGGCTTCGGTAGGTTATCTTGTGCTGCCATGCCTTGAATTTTTCATTTATTCTACAATTTGGGGGCACTTTTCCCTTGCTTTTGATTTGCTAATCCAAAGTCTCGCTTCTTCTGTTTGAATTTCTGTTCAATCTTGGCAGCATACCAGTATGTCGTACCAATCGAGGAGATGTTGAGGAACTCCATTTCCTCCTGAATGTATCTGTGCGGATAACTGCAGTGCTTCAGCACCAAATGTTTCTTCGAATCTTTGATACCCAACTTTGTGCACAAGGTATGGAACAGATTCGCGAGCTCATGCACATCCTAATCCCTTTGTTGCCATAGAGTAGTCCATTGTATGTACTTGTCCTCATACCTCTCCACGGGATAATATTGTTCCTTGATGGCTTCTCGGAAATAATTCCAAGTGGGTACGACCGAGAACGGAGAGGGTTCCACCTCTTCCTTTTTCTCATAGTAGGTTTCCCATCAGTCCTTGAAATTGGGAGTAGCTTTGAGGAATGCAAAAATAATCTTCTCCCGGTCGGAAAATTCACGAAATGAGAAATATCCTTCTAATAGATTCAGCCATATATCTACGGCGTTTGCATCTATTTGGCCCTGAAATATTGGAATTTCAATGTTTTCTTGTACCTTAAAAGGATTGCGCCTCCATAGTGGTTGTTGGATGCAGATGCGCCACCAGTGGGCAGTCGTTGAAGGATCTGGGAAAATTTATCCATCATTGTGTTCCTTTGTTTTTCGAGGGCCTTCTTGAGAAATATTTTGATAGGATCTCCTACTCCCTCGTCTTTCTTTCTTTCCCCCATGGGCGGTCATCAGGGTTTGCAAGGCTGATCTTACAAAGGTTCAACCAGATCGATTCCTAACTCCTTATAGCTCGACCTCGTTGGGGACATGCAAAGAAGGATCAAGAAAGAGCAGACCGCTCTGATACCAATGATCCGGATTTATGCTGGAACGCAACATAATACACATATAACCATAAATATAAAAATGTAGTAAAGATAACACTTCATTTCATTAATATCAAAGAACATAAATTTGTTTACAGACATAATGGAAATAAAATAGCTAGGGCGTTGGTAGCTTATCTCTGAGAAGAGATGTGGTGGCTACAAGCCTCTAAACTCTGTGTTACAATGAGGCTCGAAGGCCTATATATTATTGAGAAACAATGGAAAACCCTAAACATCCAAAAACCTAACCCTAGGAGATGAAACAACAGAATATGGGCCTCGCCGAGGTAAATTGGTACATCAATTTATCGGGGTCGTAACTTTGGCATACTATCTTCGTTTGATGCACGTGATACACTGTTAGAAAGGTCTATCCGAGGACTACAACCATTGAATGTGAACCAAAAATTCTAGAAGGTTTGATGCCCAAAAAATGTCGTTTAGGGCCTCAAAACGGCTCCAGAAGTTTCTCTACAACCTTGGTGATGGTGTACAACCCATATAAGAGCAAGTGAAGCTTGCGGTGGGATCCAGTGAGGCGCTCCTTCTACAAATTTAGCCACACTTTTTTTCCCACCTGGAAGTGGTGTGGCACCCGATGATGATCATGTCGTTGCTTGTACTTAGCATTAGCTCTGTCCAATATGTCATGAACCTGCTGGCGGATGCGCAGAATGTGCTCAATGAAGTTGTTCGCTTTGTCAACTTCAGACTCGACATGAGCTGAATCAGCCTGGGTAGACACAAATGGCATGGATATGTCAATGGGACATAGTGGATGGAACCCTAGGCCCAGCTGAAAGGGGCTGTGGTCGGTTGAGATGTGGAGAGCCCAGTTATAATTGTGTTGTACATAGGGAAGGCTCTCGTCCCATGTGCGTGGCTACTTTGAATTCTACATGCACAAAATGTGTACAATCATTCTCTTGATGACCTCTGTCTGGCCATCAGTTTGGGGATTGAAAGCTTTGGACTTGGTGATCTTGGTGTCCAGCATTGACCAGAGGCTGGACCAAAATGTGTCGAGGAACCTGTTGTCCCGATCTGAGATGATAGACTGTGGGATCCCAAAGTGCACCCACACTCGTTCAAAGAAGAGTTTAGCAATGGCTTCTCTTATGATATTCTTCTTGCAGGCCAACTCAATGGTCATCTTCGAAAATTTGTCGACGACCATGAAAACACAGTCGTTTCCATGCTTAGTAGAAGGGAGGCCTGACATGTAATCCATGGAGACTGATTCCCAAGGTCAACTAGGGGTAGATAGCGGAGTGTAGAGCCCTTGCTTCTTGATGGTGGGTTTGGCAATGGAGCAAGCAGTGCAGGATATTATATACTTCCCAACATCTTGTCGAAGGTTCAGCCGATAGAAATACTTCTGCAATACTGCCACTATTTTCTCGACCTCGAAATGCACAACGACTTGACTGTAGTGTTCTTCCAAAATAATCTTGGTACTCTCGCTTGAAGGAACACAAAGGTGTCCCAGGTGACATAGCAGTGCATCCTGGAGGTGAAAATTTAGAACTTGCGTACCCTCCAAGAGTGTCTTGTATGTGTGGCCAAATTTCGAATCGCTCTTGTAGAGAAGCGGCCAATCAGAAGTCTTGTGCCCACAAGAGTTGAGAACGGTGGTTAGCACCATGATCGGTGGTCGGCTGAGGTAGTCTACAACATTATTGGTGATTATTTTCTTATACTTGATGTTCAAATGAAATTGTTGCAGATATGTGGACCACTTGTGATGGCGATCGTTCTGCAACTTCCCTTGTGTCTATATGAATTGCAAGGGTCGGTGGTCTGTGTGGATGACCGTTTCCTTCCCCAAAATGTAATGCTTCCATTAGTGTCACGCCAACATAATGGGATACATTTCTTTGTCATAAGTGGGATACTTGCAGACCGTGTCGAACAATGTCTCACTATGATATGCCATTGGATGCCCCTTTTGAGTAAAAACTACCACAATAGCATAGTCAAAGGCATCTATCTCGATCTCAAATGGTTGTGGCAAGTCTGGTAATGTGAGCACTGGGGAAGAGCAGAGGTGATGTTTCAATTATACGAATGCCTTTTGTTGAGATTCTGACCAAAATAATTTTTCTTTCACTCCTCCCTTGGTGACTTGACTCAAGGACCACGTGATATGAGAGAATCCCAATACGAACCCGCGGTAGAAATTAGCAAGACCCGGAAAGTTTCGAAGTTGTGTTAGAGTGGTTGGGGCAGGCCAATCCCAAATTACTTGGATCTTGGTTAGATCCACATGCACCCTCATTCATCAATAATGTATCCCAGATACTGAACCTCGGTCATGCCAAAAGTGCATTTCTCCAAATTGGCAGACTACTTGGGTCTTCACAGTGTTTGGAGGACCTGTCGGGTGTGGTGGAGGTGCTCTTCCCAAGTCTAGCTGAAGATCAGGATGTCATCCAAGTACACTACTACAAATGAGTTGGTGAACGGTCACAAGATGTTTTCCATTAGCCTCGTGAAGGTTGCGGGAGAATTCATCAACCCGAAAGGCATGATCAGCCATTCTAAAAGGCCCTCCTTGGATTTGAAGGCAGTATTCCACACATTGGAGGGTTCGATTGGTACCTGGTGATACCCAGACTTCAAGTTGGTCTTGCTGAAATATTTCGCCCCTTTGAGTTGATCCAGAAGCTCATCAATCCATGGGATCGAGTACCTATTCCAGACAGTGATCTTGTTCAGCGCCCGATAGTCAATACAGAGTCTCCAAGTCCCATCCTTCTTTTGCACCAACACGATCAGGCTCCCACAGGGTGATGAACTCGAGCGAATGTGACCTTTCTGGAGCAGCTCCTGAATCTGCGTCTTGATTTCATCGTTCTCCAGAACATACGTTGATAGATCAGTCCATTAGCCAGTGATGCACCTAGGGTCATATTGATGGGTTGCTTGACCTTACAGTGCAGAGGCATCCCTGTTGGTGAGGTGAAGATGTCTCCGTACTCCTCCATGACCTTTTCCATTTGTTGTTTTCGTACGAAGAAGCCTTGTCTGGAGGTCGTGGGCACAATCTTATTCCTTCCCTGGGGGCGGATAGTTAGGAAAACAAATTTCCCAGTTTTGCAAATAAGCTGACTGCATTGTTTTGGAGTAACCAAAGAGATAGCCGCAGGTGGTGGTACCTCTGGTATCCTGTACAAATTATTTCCCAAAGTATGGTTGGCCTAATAATACATCACAAACATCAAGAGGAGCAATGTCACATAATACCTCATATGTGAAGGGCTTGATGCTGTAGGGCAGGCGGCACGCTCGGTTGGCGCGGAGATCCCGTCCTTGGTGAAGCCAGCGGATGGTGTATCGTTGTGGGTGTGTTGTGGTCAGCAAGCCCAAACGCTTCACGACCTCTGCTAAAATGAGGTTCTTTTTCCTCCCACTGTCGACAAATAACTATAGTGGGGAACCCTTTACCCACATATGAGAGTGGAAGAGACGCTCATCCTCCTCTGGATCTTCTGGCTCCTCCTTCTGGTTCTTTGTAGTGGCAACAGTGGCGTTGGGCTCCGCATCAATAATCTGCTTCCCTTTTTTGTTCCCCTTTTTGGGTTCTAATTCAGAGTCAGAGCGTGCATCTAATTTAGAAGCCCTCATCTCGGCCACTAGTGACTGCTTGGCTCGACACTCATGTGTTGTGAGTGGAGCTCTTATGGAACTCACACAACTTTCCCGTGTCATTCTTTGGCTTCGTGGGTTTGTTCTTTGCTTGCGGCTTCGGTAGGTTATCTTGGGCTGCCATGCCCTAGCTTTGTCCTTTATTTTCGGTTTGGGGTACCTTTTCCTTGCTTTTGAATCGTAGATCCAAAGTCTTGCTTCTTCTGTTTGAATTTCTGCTCAATCTTGGCAGCATACCGGTATGTCGTACCAAGTGAGGAGATGTCGAGGAACTCCATTTCCTCCTGCATGTATATGTGTAGACAATTGTGGTACTTCAGCACCAAATATTTCTCTGAATATTTGATACCCAACTTTGTGCGCAGGGTATGGAACAGATTCGTCAACTCATCCACATCTTGATCCCTTTACTGCCACAACTTATTCCCTTGTATGTACTTGTCCTCATAGCTCCCAATGGGATAATATTGTTCCTTGATGGCATATCAGAAAGAATTCCAAGTGGGTACGACCAAGAACAGAGAGGGTTACCCCTCATTCTTTTTCTCACAGTAGGTTTCCCACCAGTCCTTGACATGGGGGGTAGCTTTGAGGAGTGAAAAAATAATCTTCTCCCAATCTGAAAAGTCATGAAATGAGAAATATCCTTCTAATAGATTCAACCATATATCTATGTTTTCTGCATCTATTTGGCCCTCAAATATGGGAATGTAAAACTTTACTTGTACCTTAAAAATAATTGCACCTCGAGAGTGGCTTCTTGATGGAGATGTGTCGCCAATGAGTAGTCGTTGAAGGATCTGGGCAAAGTTATCCATCATCGCATTCCTTTGTTTTTCAAGGTCCTCCTCAAGCAATATTTTGATAGGATCTCATGCTCCCTCATCTTTTTTTCCATCCCCCATGGGCGATCATCGAACTTTGAGAGGCTGATCTTGCAAAGGTTCAACCAGATTGAGCCCTAACTCCTTATATCCCGACCTCGTTGGGGACATGCAAAGAAGGATCGAGAAAGAGATGACCGTTATGATACCACTGATCCGAATTTATGCAATAACGCAACATAATACACATATAAGCATAAATATAAAAATGCAGCAGAGATAACACTTCATTTCATTAATATCGAAGAACTAAAATTTGTTTACAAACGGAAGGGAAATAAACTAGTTAGGGCGCTGGTAGCTTATCTCTAAGAATAGATGTGGTGACTAAAGGCCTTTGAACGTTGTGTTATAATGAGGCTCGAAGGCCTATATATTATTGAGAAACTATGTAAAACCCTAAACATCCAAAAACCTAACCCTAGGAGATGAAACACCAAAATACGGGCCCCGTCGGGATAAATTGGTACATCAATTTCCCGGGGTCGTAACTTTGGCATATTATCTTTGTTTGACACACATGATACATTGTTAAAAATATCTATTCGAGGAATACAATATCTAATTGTGAGGCTAATGTCTAGATGGTTTAATGCCAAAAAAAACGTCGTTTAGGGCCTCAAAACGGCTCCGGAATTTTAAGAACCGAAAAAATGCTAAAAATAGTAAATTGTGCTATAATTAAGGAAACTAAAATACTGAAAGAAACAATGGTGGGGCCCAAAGTGGAATAGGCGAGTGGCCACCAATATCCACTTGGATCATTCCTCCCCCCTTAGGAAGCAATGGTCCCCATTACGTTGAGCTCCTCCATGAGATGAGGAAACTTCTGCTGAACTTGGTCCCTCGTGAACCACTTGCCTTGGTGCACGAGTTGGCCATCTTTGACAACTCGATACAGTTGGATCTTCTGCTGGCGAGTGTTCTTGATTTGCATGTCCATGAAACAATCTATGGTGGCTTGTTCCATGTAGTCTGGGTTTAACTCTATTTGTGTGAGTTGTTCTGCAATGTCAAAGGTGTCTAGTATAGGTGGGAAATAGGGTCGAAAGCGGTCCACATTGAATATTGGGTGCAAACCAAGGAATGTTGGAATACTGAGCTCGAAGGTATTGTTCCCTACATCCTTGGTGATGATGTACGACCCATATAGGAGCGGGCAAAGCTTGTAGTGGGGTCCAGTGAGGCGCTTCTTCTGCAAATGTAGCCACACTTTGTTGCCCACCTAGAAGTGGTGTGGCACCCGATGTTGATCATGTCGTTGCTTGTACTTAGCATTGGCTCTGTCTAATATGTCAGGAACCTATTGGTGGATGTGTTGAATGTGCTCAATGAAGTTGTTTGTTTTGTCAGCTTCAGACTGGGCATGAGCTGAATCGGCTTGAGTAGCTAGAAATGGCATGGCTACGTCAATGGGACATAGTGGTTGGAACCCCAGGCCCACCTGAAAGGGGTTGTGGTCGGTCAAGTTGTGGAGATCCCGATTATAATTGTGTTGTACATAGGGAAGGCTCTCATCCCATGTGCGTGGATGCTTTGAATTGTACATGCACATAATGTGTACAATCATCATGTTGACGACCTCTGTCAGAAATCAGTTTGGGGATGGAAAGATGTGGACTTCGTGAGCTTGGTGTCCAACATTGAACAGAGGCTGGACCAAAATGTGTTGAGGAACCTATTGTCCTGATCTGAGATGGTAGACTATGGGATCCCAAAGTGCACCCACAATCGTTCAAAGAACAGCTTAGCAATGGCTTTTGTTGTGATATTCTTCTTGCAGGCCGACATAATGTCCATCTTCGAGAATCTGTCGACAACCACGAAAACATAGTCGTTTCCATGCTTAGTAGAAGGAAGTTCTGACATGTAATCCATGGAGATGGATTCCCAAGGTCGACTATGGGTAGGTAGAAAAGTATAGAGGCCTTGCTTCTTGATGGTTGGTTTGGCAATGGAGCAAGCAATGCAGGATTTGATGTACTTCCCAACATCCTGTCGAAGTTTTGGCCAATAGAAATACTTCTACAGTACTGCCATTGTTTTATCAACCCCAAAATGCCCAGCAACTCGACTGTAGTGTGCTTCCCAAATCATCTTGGCATGCTCGCTTGAAGGAACACAAAGGTGTCCCACGTGACATAGTAGTGCATCCTGGAGGTGAAAATTTGTAACTTCTATACCCTCCAAGAGTGTCTTGTATGTGTGGTCGAATTATGGATCACTCTTATAGAGAAGTAGCCAATCAGAAGTCTCGTGCCCACAAGAGTTGAGAACGATGGTTAGCGCCACGATCGGTGGTCGGCTGAGGTAGTCTGCAACATTATTGGTGCTGCCCTTCTTATAATTTATGTTCAAATGAAATTGCTACAAATATACGGACCACTTGTGATGGCGATCGTTCTGCAACTTCCCTTGTGTCTGTATGAACTGCAAGGGTCGGTGGTCTGTGTGGATAACTGTTTCCTTCCCCAAAATATAATGCTTCCATTGGCGGCACGTCTGCACAATGAAATACATAATGTATCCCAGATACTAAACCTAGGTCATACCAAATTTTCACTTCTCCAAATTGGCACACTAATTGTGTTGTCACAGTGTCTAGAGGACCTGTCGGATGTGGTGGAGGTGCTCTTCCCAAGTCTGGTTAAACATCAGGATGTCATCCAAGTACACTACTACAAGTGAGTTTGTGAATGGCGGCGAGATGTCATCCATCAGCCTCATGAAGGTTGTGGGAACATTCATCAACCGGAAAGGCATGACCAACCATTCGAAAAGGCCCTCCTTTGCTTTGAAGGCATTCTTCCACACATCGAAGGGTTCAATTGGTACCGGGTGATACCCAACCTTCAAGTCGATCTTACTGAAATATTTTGCCCCTTTGAGTTGATCCAGAAGGTCGTCAATCCGTGGGATCGGGTACCTATTCCGGACAGTGATCTTGTTCAACGCCCGATATTCAATACAAAGTCTCCAAGTCCCATCCTTCTTCTACACTAACATTATTGAGCTCCCACAGGGCGATGAACTCGGGCGGATGTGACCTTTCTACAGCAGCTCTTGAATCTGCCTCTTGGTTTCGTCGTTCTCCAGAACATAGCACTGATAGATCCGCCCATTGGGCAACGATGCACCTGGGGTCAGATCGATGGGGTGCTTGACCTGACAGTGCATAGGCATCCCTGTGGGTGAGGTGAAGATGTCCCCGTACTCCTCCATGACCTTGTCCATTTGTTGTTGTCGTTTGGAGGTGCCTTGTCTGGAGGGCGTGACCACAGTCTTCTTCTTGCCTTGGGGGTAGATCATCAAGAAAACAAATTTCCCGGCTTTGGAAATGATCTTACTGCATTGTTTTGCAGTAACCAAAGAGATAGCCACAGGTGGTGGTACCTCTGGTATCTTGTACAACTTATTTCCCAAAGTAATAATAATAGTGCGAGGCCGAGACTCATACACACCAAGTTGCTTCCACAAGTATGGTTGGCCTAATAATACATCACAAACATCAAGAGGAGCAATGTCACATAATACCTCATCTGTGAAGGGATTAATGTTGTAGGGAAGCTGGCACGTATGGCTGACGCAAAGATCTCATCCTTGGTGAAGCCAGCCGATGGTGTATGACTGTGGGTGTGTTATGGTCGGCGAGCCCAAACGCTTCACGACCTCTGCTAAAATGAGGTTCTTTTAGCTCCCACTGTCGATAATGAACTATAGCAGGGAACCCTTTACCACATCTAAGAGTGGAAGAGATGCTCCTCCTCCTCTAGATCTTCTAGTTCCTCCTTCTAGATCTTTGCAGTGGCAATGGTGTCGTTGGGCTCTGCATCAATAATCTACTTCCATTTGTCATTCCCCTTGTCGGTTTCTGATTCAGATTCAGAGCATGCATCCAATTTAGAAGCCCTCACCTCAGCCACCAATGACTACTTGGCCCAACACTCACTTGTGTTGTGAGTGGAGCTCTTATGGAACTCACACCACTTTCCCGTATCCTTCTTCGGCTTTATGGGGTTTTTCTTTGCTTGTGGCTTCAGTAGGTTATCTTGGGCTGCCATGCCTTGGCTTTGTCCTTTGTTCTGCGGTTTGGGTGCACCTTTCCCTCGCTTTTGATTCGCATATCCAACGTCTCACTTCTTCTGTTTGAATTTCTGCTCAATCTTGGCAGCGTAGCGGTATGCCGTACCAAGCGAGGAGATGTCGAGGAACTCTATTTCCCCTTGAATATATCTGTGCATACAACTGCGGTACTTCAACTCCAAAATTTTCTCTGAATCTTTGATACCCAACTTTGTGCGCAGGGTATGGAACAAATTCGTCAGCTCATGCATATCTTGATCCCTTTGCTGTCGTAGCGTAGTCCATTATATGTACTTGTCCTCATATATCCCCATGGGATAATATTATTCCTTGATGGCGTCTCAGAAAGAATTCCAAGTGGGTACAACCGAGAACAAAGAGGGCTCCCCCTCGTCCTTTTTCTCACAGTAGGTTTCCCACTAATCCTTGACATGGGGGGTAGCTTTGAGTGAAAAAAAATCTTCTCCTGGTCGAAAAAGTGATGACTGAGAAATGTCCTTCTAATAGATTCAACCATCTATCTACGGCGTATGCATCTATTTGGCCCTCAAATATGGGAATGCCAAAATTTTCTCATACCTTAAAAGGAGTTGTGCCTCCAGAGTGGCTGTTGGATGCAGATGCGCCACTAGTGGCCATTCGTTGAAGGATCTGGGCAAAATTATCCATCATTGTCTTCCTTTGTTTTTCGAGGGCCTCCTCGAGCAATATTTTGATAGGATCTCCTGCTCCCTCATCTTTATTTCCGTCCCCCATGGGCGACCGTCTAGTTTCACGAGGCTGATCTTGCAAAGGTTCAACCAGATCGAGCCCTATCTCTTTATACCCCAACCTCATTGGGGACATGCAAAGAAGGATCGAGAAAGAGCAAACCGCTCTAATACCACTGATCTGGATTTATGGAGGAATGTAACAAAATACACATATAACCATAAATATAAAAATGCAACAGAGATACATCGTTAGAAAGATTTATCTGAGGACTACAACTGCTGACTATAAATATTGGGTTCAAAAGGTTTGATGCCCAAAAAACGTTGTTTAGGGCCTCAAAACCTTCTCTGGAATTTCAGGACCCGAAAAACGACTAAAAATAGTAAACTATGCTATAATTAAGGAAACTAAAAAACTGAAAGAAACAATGGTGGGGCCTCGAGTGGAATAAGCGAGTGGCCACCAATATCCACCTGGATCAAAGATAAAAATAAAAATGAATAGCAAGATGGTAGAATACAAAGAATCTCCCTATGAATCAGATGGGAAATGTGGTGGACACTCTTCTGATTTGGCAGACACATTAAGAAGCTTGAAGGAATAAATAAGGATTTGTAATGCTAATCTGTATATGAAAGCTTGAGAGTTTATGGTGAAATTTGAAAGTGAGATTGTTGGGGTTTTTAAACATTTGTGTCAATTTATTTTACACATTAACATGCCTTAAAACTCATTTTTGTAGAAAACAAAGAAGACATCAATACCATAACAATACACACAAGACAACAAATGATGAAGGAGTTCACCCCTCCTGGGATACATCTCCTGGTCCAGCTTCCAATGTTGAGCCTCTTCCATTATGCTAAAAAAATGTGTTTACATCAAGTTACAATGCTCATAATGCTAAAACAATGTCTCCAATGGCTACAGAACAATAAAAAACCCCTAGTTGGGATCTTTCCGCACTCAAAAAGGTCAAAAAATGACTAAGTTATGCTTCAATGAGGTTTTTTCTGCAAATTTTCCTATAATTCACACTTCTTTGCTATTTGTACTACAATTTCCACCTTTTTTTTTCAGCCACATGGATCGATAAATCTGCCCTGCGCCAGCTAGATTCGCACCACACCAGGTGTAAATTGTCGAACTGTTAATCACGCTCAGTCGGCCTTTATCTGCCAAAAAATGTGCCAAGTGACCATTAATGGGCTGCCAAATGCGGTGGTGGTTGTACGTTTTCCCACCGGTGGTGACTCTGGGTTTGAATTGACCGTGGTTGAATTCCAGTGTGGGCTGGGGTTAGTGGGAATCCTGCCCAAGGCAAGTTCTTCTCCCCACTCGACGACTTAATTGTGGCAAAAAATGTTGCTGAACCATTGACATATGTACAGTACATAACCCTGACCGCCAGCGTTTCCAAACCATAATTGTTGGCGCTCCAAACTTTGCATAAAATATAACATATGGTTCTGAATGGTATATGTGGTATGACCCATCGGTTTAATAAAAATGCATTGAACTTTGGTTTAACAATATGATATATGGTTTGATATAATATATCACCATTGATACATGGTTTGCAACATTGTTATATGTTGTTTTAAAAACTTTGGCATATTACATATATAAGGTTTTTGGGTCGGGGTTAACCCCTGACCCTGGTTGGTGGACCGGGGTCTATGGTTAACCCCGATCCCCACTTCTGAACCTGTAACCCTTAAAGCTTAAATAAAACATGTATATTATATATATCAAGGAACAATGTAGCAAAGTTGGTGAAGGTCTTAGCTGGTATTTGTGAGGTCATGTGTTCAAACCCAGTAGGTTGCTCGACCTCCATAACAAAAAATTTGACTAGTGAGTGGAGGCCACGTGGCGCTCCCTCATTGGGACATCGCCAAATTACAACAACCAAAGAAATTCGACCCAGTCAAATGATGACAAGTGGCAATCACTCATAGGCCCACCAAAATAAACAATCAACCCAGTCATGGCCCAGTCAGCGTACGGACTGCTGACTGGGCATCCCTGCAAGCTCAATTTATTTTTTTTAGTTGTTTCCTAATTCGAACAGAACGTGATATCGGGAGCATCCGATGTCGGATTTGAGTGAAACAAGTTGCGTTGGATTCAGGGTGGTGATATCTACACTTTGGCGTTGGTTTAGAGCTAATTCGAGCACTTTCTTGATCCATCGGCTCATTCCTCCCCACTGGAAGCTTTTAGACCTACAAAATCTCTTTATCAAGCAAAAAATAGACGAGGGTACAACTCCCTCGCCCTTCCAGTCTCAATCCAGTAAACTTTGCTTGAATTTTTCATTTTGAGCTTTTCATAAAAATACATATTTTTCCGTGATTTTGGAGTTCTTTTCTTGCTGTCATAGATGGCATATTGCTGCAATTTCACGGAATATGCAGAACAACAAAATTCCTTTGAAGAAATATACACATTCCCTCATTGGTCTTCAAGCAAAGGAAACTTAATCTCACCTTGAACACTGTCGTCGTGACGATGCTTGACACGTCTAGCCAAATGTGATCGCCATCATCATGCACCATCCCTTTTCAAAGCCAACACATCATGAAACCCAGAAGAAGAATTTTTGGAACCAATGTCCTCTTTGTCAAATTGTTTTTGCATTTTCTCTTAGACTCTTGCATCCTTTAACACTCGCATCTTATTCACACCATTGTTCAACAATGATGCATCCTACTGCAAATTTACTTCATTTTGTTTACCTCTTTTAGGAGGCAACATGTTAGACTCCCGAAACATTTTATCACATTCATTAGCAACCTCAATGAAATCAGATTTCAAATTTGAATCATATCCTTGAAAGGGTTCATTCTCAACATCTTTATGCTTGAACATTAGCAATGCAAAATTATGACTAGCATTAACAATTATCTTCATTTATCTAGCACTCCTAAGAGACAAACTCATTTTCTCGCCATGCGCTCTAACAATGTACTCAATCCCATTCTTGAACAAGTGATACTTACTCTCATGGCAATGAAAATTGTTCTCCTATCATAAAGATATGGGCTTCCCAAAACTATACCACAAATATCAAGCGAAGCTACATCAAGTTCAACTTCATCAAGAAAGTTTGTAGTGATTGCAAATCTAAGTATGCACTTCCTTGTCACCTGCTATTTTTGCATTCTCACATACCCAACCTAAAGGAAAAGACTTAGGATGAGGAATGGTCTCTAAATTCAACTTCTTGACAATGTATTTAGAGATAAGATTTGCTTGTGAACCACTATCAAACAATGTGTCTATCTTGGTATGCTTTGAAATAACTCTAATATGGAAAAACTCAATTCTTTTTTTTTCATCTTGAGTGTCAGTGAGACAGCTTGAAGAAATAGTACTTGCAATGTCCTTACCTTTCAATCCCATGGTTGTGATCTTTGTTTCATTTCCAAAATTATAACCTAAATCATGTTGTGTAGTTGCAGTTGTCTTCCCCTTATCCTTGTTTTTAAACTTTTGGGTCTCATATTTGGATGAAGTTTCTAGCAATGATCTTCATCATGGCCCTCTTTGGAACAATGTTTACATGTGATTTTTTCTTTCTCCATCTTTATGGAAGCATTCTTCTTTCCTTTTCCTTTAACTTACCCTTTCCTTTTTCTCGAGACTCAAAGGTGTTCTCACTTATTTCACTAGAAACATATTTCCCTCTTGCTTCTAGATGTGTGTCCTGTACACAAACTTTATCTAAACTTGTAAGGTTAAACATGAGAATTGTATGTCTCAAATAGCTATGCAAACCTCCAATGTATTTCAACAAAGTATCTTGAGATGATAAATCTACACCCAATATCAGTGCTCTCCTTCTAAACTCTTGAGTATAGCTTTGCACACTTTATCCATTTCCTTGCCTAAAATTTTGCCAACCCATGATAGTTTTTTTCGTGTATGCTAATGGATAAAATTTTCTTCTAAACACAACAACAAAATCATTCCAAGAGGATAAGACCTTACCATGTTTCTTCATGTCCTCTTGAGTTTTGGCTTCCCACCAAATAAGTGTTGCAACTTCCAACCTTAATGAAACAAGCTTAATCTTGCTCTCATCCTCCTTGATCCTTTGTATCCTGCAATACACTTCAAGCTAATGAAACCAATTATCTAATCTTTTAGCATTTACCTCACCATCATACATAGGCAAATCAAACTTTATGTCAAGTTTTAAAAATGGAGTTTTACCATGTCCCTTTGGAGAATGTGGAGGTGTTTGTGAAGGGGTTGATGTAGAAGATGATGATGGTAAATGTGGTGGCGAGGATGGAGGCGAAGAGAATGGTGGATTCAAAGGTGGTTTGTCACAATTCTCTCCATCTCATCCATCTCCTCTTGAAGGCTTATCTCCCTTTGGAGGATTGGAGCTCTCATCTTGCAACCTTCAAGCTCTCCTCATGTGCCATGACCGTTGAAGCTTCAGGTGCAACTTGAGGTGAAATTTGTGGTGGAGATTGTGGTAATTATATTCTCCTTATCCTTGACCTAACTTGAGGACTTGCAACCACAAGCTTTCCTTTTTCTCTTTTGAGCTTCAACCTTGTAATAATCAGAAACACTTGTAACAAAATTAAACCATCAAAGCAACAAAGAACCAAAGCTCTGATACCAAACTGATCTGTATATGAAAGCTTAAAAGTTTATGATGAAATTTGTAGGTGAAATGATTAGGGTTTTTAAACACTTTTGTAAATTTATTTAACACATTAACATGATCTAAAACTCAGTTTTGCAGGAAAAGAATAATACATCAATACCATAACAATACGCACAAGACAACAAATGTTGAAGGAGTTCACCCCTCTTGGGCTACATCTCTTGGTTCAACTTTCCAATGTTGGACCTCTTCAATTATGCTAAAAAATATGTGTTTACATCAAGTTATAGTGCTTATAATTCTAAAACAATGTCTCCAATGGCTCCAGAATAATAAAAAACCCCTATGTGGGCTCTTTTTGCACTCAAAAAGGTCAAAAATTGACTGAGTTATGCTTCAATTAAATTTTTTTGCTAACTATCGTACAATTCATACTTCTCTTCTATCTGTCCTACATTGCCCTCCTTTTTTGGCCACATGGAGCGACAAATTCGCCCCGTACCGACGATATTCATGCCACATCGAGTGCAAATTTTCGAACCATTAATCGCGCTCGATCGAGCTTTATCCGCCTAAAAATGCGCCAAGTGCCCATTGATGGACAATCAGATGCGGTTGTGGTTGTATGTTTTCCTGTTGGTGGTGACTCCCTGTTTGAATTGACTATGGTTGAATTCCACTGTGGGTTGGGGTTAGTAGGAACCCTAACTTCCATAACAAAAATTTGGACTAGTGAGTGGAGGCCATATGGCAGCTAATGATTGGCCCACGTGGCACTCCCTCATTGGGCCACCACCAAATTACAACAACCAATAAAAACTAAAGAAATTTGACTTAATAAAATGATGACAAGCGGCAGTGACTCAAAGGCCCACCAAAATACACAGTCAACCCAGTCATGGCCCAGTTAGCATACGAACTGCTGACTGGGCATCCCTGCAAGCTCAATTTCATTTTTTTAGTTGTTTCCCAATTCGAATAGAACGTGATATCGAGAGCATCCAATATCCGATTTGAGTGAAACGAGTTACGTTGGATTTAGGGCGGTGAGATATACGCTTTGGAGCTAGTTTCGAGCCAATCCGAGCACTTTGAATTTTGATCACTTTCTTGATCCACCAGATCAAAGGCAGTCAATGATAGGATCATACAGGCACAAGAGAAACAAGCTGAGGTTAATGCAAAACTCCTTCAGAGCTTGTCAGAATTGCAATGACAAGGGCCACTCCGGGTCAACCATGGACAGGAGGACAAAACTAATGGGGCACATGGCAGTAGGTCTCTTGGTAGATACATGTTAGATAAAGCTAACACAGTGAGGGATGACAGGTTATTGGACACTCCAGATAGGAGGGGCGATGAGTACATGTACTATTCTATTTCCAGTTCGGATAAACATCATGATCGTCATCGTTATCATCCTCACATGAGGAGTGACATGGGATACTTGCCTGGTGAATTTAAGAAAGCAAAGCCACCTACTTTTGATGGGGACTTGAAGAAGCCAAAAGATGCAAAATATTGGATACTTGGGATGAAAAATTTATATGACTTGCATGAGTACACAGATAATATGAAGGCCATAATTTCTATCTTCATCTTGAAAGGTAAATGAGACATTTGGTGGGAATATGAGAAGCGTGTCAGAGACATCGGGACAAAGGACTTGAGTTGGCTTGAGTTCAAGGGGCTTTTCAGGGAGAAGTACTTGTCAGAAAGGTACTACGACAGTAAGGCCAAATAATTTTATGAGATAAATATGGGGTAAATGACCAATGAAGAGTACACGACCGAGTTGATAGACCTATTGAAGTATGTACCATATATTAAAGATGAGAAGGCTAAAGTTCATCGATTTGTCAATGGTTTTCCATTAACATTTAGAGATTGGATTGAGTATGATGATGCTCAGTCACTTGAGGAAGTCATTGGGAAATTGAAGCATTGATATTAACAGTCAAAGCATAATAATGAATCTCAACAAGGATGGAAGGGGAAGGACAAAGGTAAAGGTAAATGACAACCTAAGAGAGCAAGGCCTCAAAATGCAAAAGAGGAAGAAAATGTGGCACCACAAAAGAAGTTTAATACAACTAGACAGAGACATCGGTCATTGCAACAACATAGAGGTAGTGGTATTGGATGGTTAGAGTGATGGACATGCGGTGAGGAGCACCTTAGGAGAGATTGTCCGCAGAATGAGGGTGGTAAGCATAAGATATACAGTGCATAGGAGGCACAAATTGTTGGGGATGTTGGGAAGAGCATTCCTCATATTTATGAAGATTTGGAAAATAGGTAGGCAGAGTATCGAGAATTTATCATTCAGGTGGATGGTAATCTTTGTGATTAAGTTATTTCTATTTTGATTGACCCTGAATCTAATTATAGCTATGTTAGTCCTGACTTGGTGGATAAGTGTGGCTTGAATAAAGAAATGCATGCAAAATCTTGGTTAGTGCAGTTGGATACAAGTACAAAGAAAAGAGTTCGCCATTGCGTAAGAGCTTGTGAATTTGAGTCGAGTGGCATGCCTACAACAACTCACTTGAACACATTTCCATTGGGATCATACAGTATGCTATTGGGTATGGACTGGCTATACCTTCACAGGACCAAGGTGGATTGTTACGACAATTCTATTAAATGCTTTGATGATAACGGGGAACCAATATTCTTAGAGGGAAAGAAGAAAGCTACATCAGTTAGGATGGCGAAAACTATGCAGGCCAAGTGCAGTCATAGGAAAGGGTGTGTGTTGTTTGCAATACATATTTATAGTGAAAAAGGTAAGGAAGTAGAGGATGCAGATGTTTTGAGTAGGTACCCAGTTCTATAGAAGTTCCAGGATGTATTTCATGCAGAGATTTCAGAGATGCCACCTCATAGGGAGGTATAATTTTCTATTGAGTTGGTACTAAGGGCAACTCCAGCATCAAAAGCACCTTATGGGACGAGCACACATGAGTTGGTAGAATTAAAGTTGTAGTTGAAAGAGATGCTTGACAAAGGATACATTAGGCCAAGTGTATCATCATGGAGCGCACCGGTGTTGTTTGCGAAGAATACATATGGTACTCTCATATTGTGCATTGACTATAGGCAATTGAACAAAGTGACCATCAAGAATAGGTGTCTGTTGCCGAGGATTGATGACTTGTTTGATCAGTTGAAGGGAGTATCAATGTTCTTTAAGATTGATTTGAGATCAGGATACCATCAAGTACACATCAAATAAGAAGACATATACAAGACCGAATTCAGGACCAGGTATGGGCATTACAAGTTTGTTGTAGTTCCATTCGGCTTGACTAATGCCCCAGCTACATCTATGTGTTTGATGAATAGTGTGTTGCGTCCTTAGTTGGACAAGTTTGTTATCGTGTTCATTGCTGACATATTGGTATATTCTAAAAACGAGGAAGAACATACCGAGCATTTGGCCCCAGTGTTGAGATTGTTGAGAGAGCATCAATTGTATGCTAAGCTCAACAAGTGCAGTTTCTTCCAGACTGAGGTACATTACTTGGGATATGTTGTCTCCAAGGAGGGCATTGTAGTAGATCCAGAAAATATAAGGGCCATTGTGGAGTGGGTAGCTTCTAAGAATGTGGATGAGGTGAGATCCTTTATGGGGTTGGCGTGTTATTACAACAGGTAAGGGGGAACCTCTTTTATAATGAATGTAATATATAAGACAATATTTGATGATCCCAATACTAGGTCTCTTAATGTGTGTGTATAAGAGGCCTAGTCTTGGGATCGCCAAATATTTCCTTATATATTGTATTTGTTGTAAAAGAGGTTCCCCTTGAAGTGGACTGTAAATATTGGTTTCTTATCATTTTTAAGGCACAAGGTATAATATATATATGTGTGTGTGTGTGTATACACACACACACACGCACACACATATATACACACACACACACATAGATATATCTCACACACACACACACACACATATATACACACATATCTCTCTATATATATGTGTGTGTGTGTGTGTGAGCCAAAGGGTACAATTATAATAAAACTGTATAATGAAATATTATGGTCTACATAACAATATAACATATATATATATATATATATATATATATATATATATATATATATATATATACACACACACATCTCTCTCTCTATATATATGTGTGTGTGTGTGTATGAGCCAAAGGGTACAATTATAATAAAACTGTATAATGAAATTTATGGTCTACATAACAATATAACAATAGAAATATAATCACTAGATATTTGGGGCTTAATAAGCGGTTTTAATATTAACATGAGGCTTATATAGGGCTTAACAATGAATTGATAGAAGCTAGGAAGAAAAAAGAAGAAAAATGGAATGCACATCAATCTGCAAGATTGACAACCATGGGATTAAAGCATAAGGTGCTTGTCTCTAGAAGTTGTAAATTAGATAGGCTAGGCTAGTGTATTAGCATGCAAATAATGTAATTATTCTCCTCGACTTGAACAAAGGGTTCAAATTTGAAAGATTATTTCCCTATTCGAAATGGATAGAAGTGGAATTTTAAATATTTGGTAACATGAATGCAAAATTAGGTTATAAAATCTATTTATTGACAACACAATTACTCTTCTTCTTTTTTAACGATAACTAGATAATTTATATTAGTCAGAAACTATATTCAGAGCATGCAACCAAGATCTGTTGAGATTTTGGGTATCACCGGATGTGTTATAGCTCCGAAACTTTGGGAGGGGCTAGAACACATGAAATCTCCAAGACCCATAAATCATTTGGAGAAATTCCACCTGGAACGTAAGTTATTCAAAATATTAATTATTTTAATGGAGACCCTAATTCTAACTTAGGGAAATTAAATAATTAAATTGAATTAATTTAGACATGTGGGTGAGAATGTTCTAAGTGATGTGGATCAAGTATTTTATAATCTTAGTCATCGATTAGAGATTATCATGACCGTTGAATGTTCAACGAGACAAGTATTAAAGGAAGGATTGGGTTCAGTTGGAGAACACACACAAAGCGATAACACTTGAGCTAAGTTGAAATTCTGAGGTGTGGTTTGCTCAGAATTCTCGAGTGAGTTTGTGGTGCTGGGGAGGGGTAGATCAGCGAGGGATATTCAGATTCGAGGACGAGAATACATAGGCAGAGAGGCAGATCCATACCAGGCAACACATAGACCAAGCAGGAGGGATGCAACACAGCCAGGCTCAGGTAGAGGTAGCGCAGAGGTAGCATTGAGCCTAGAGGGGTGACGCAAGAGCAAGTTGTGTTGCGCAAAGGCTCTAGTAGCTATGCAGAGCTGACGCAGTGCCGGGAGAGGCAGCACTGGGATTTCCAGTGGGCCAGAAAGGGCTCGTATTCAACGATTCAAAAGGTGTGAAGCCTCAACTGAATCAACCATATTTTGTCTCCAAGTGATAGAGGTACATTTGTCATGATTTCTCTACTAGGAAAGACACTACTGGTGCCCTTGATTGTATTATGATATTTTGCTTAATAAACAAGCCCTCTAAGAGCTGCTGCACCGATTTTCACGCATTGGGTTTTTCCGAGGACATTGTCCAAAAAATACTATGTCCTTTGTCATGTGTGTGTTATGCTTCAATAGTATTTACTTTGGTATTTTTGTTGAAAAAAATTTAAATAAATAAATAATTTTTTTTGTTAATTTAACAAAACAAATAGAATAAGTAAATCAGAAAACTGCAGTAGGGTTTCTGTAACTTAGGTTCATAAATTTTCACATGGAATAAGAGAAATTGCAGATCAAGTTGAAGCCATCAACAAAGAGTTGAAGTTTTTTTGCTGCAGAGGGCAGCTGAAGCTCACAGATCCAAAAAAAAGGAAGCGCAACACCAAAGGGACAACACAAAGACCCAACAGGGGTGATGCAAAGTTTGTTTTCTCACGCAGAGGCTAACGCAGGCCCATAAGGGTGACGAAGAGCTTGTCAAGCTCACGCAGAGGCTGACGCAGACCCAATAGGGTGACGCAGTCCATAAGGGAGTGCGCTGTGTCGGTTGCCGTGGCTAGAAGTGCAATTTTTTTTATCTTCAAAGTTGCTGGTGAGGCAGTGTTTCTGCCGGTGCAGAACAGTGCCTAGCAGGGTTGAAAAAGTAAGGGGGAGAAGTTCCTCAACAGGTTTTTTAGCCAAGGAATATGAGAATCGATCGGGGAAGTGATTGTAGAGGGCTGATTCGACAAAGTTGGTGGAGGATTTTTGGGAGGGAAATCACTAGTTAGATGGAGCATAGTCTCTAGAGGGTTTCTATCGCCAAGAAACCCAGATCCAGTCTCTTGCTGAGAGTAGCAGTAGTGAAGGGAGAAGAGACTTTTTACTTCGACATTTTTTAGTAGAGATGGCCTCGCACTGATTAAGAGATTAGGACAGGTTGGACGACGTGTATAACTTTGTCATCTAGAAAGCCAGGATCTTCTCAGTCCTTGACGAGTATCATTTCAAAGATTATGTCGAGAGGGTTGTGGTTATCTTGGTTGATGCTGATCCTCTAAAGAAGTACGAGGAAAATCAGGTGTGAGCTAAGTGCTTGATCATGGATGGGGTGAAAGATCACATGGTCCCACATATTGCCGAGAAGAAGACGACAAATGAAATGTGGCAGGCTCTAGAAACATTGCATCAAGTTAGCTCCATCTAAACGAATATGCTTATGAATAATCAGACGTGACTGCTTGCGATGCACAAGGGAGAGGGGATCGATTCCTTCTTCTTTAGATTGAAGGTTATTCGAGATGAGCTAGTTTCAATGGGGGCAACTCCTAATGACAGTCTCTTGGTGAGGACTGCCCTAAATGTGGTCACCGATGATTGGGAGACCTTTGTCCAAAGTATCTTGGGTAGACAATAACTTCCAAACTAGGAGGACATGTGGGCAATCCTTCATCGGGAATAAATTAGGAGAATAACCAAGAGGGGCAACAACAACAAAGGAGCCAAGATAAGGAAAGAGGAGGAGGAAGATGCAACTCTTGCATCGAAGGGATAAAGGCAACAACAACGGAAGAAGGAGTACCTCTCAAAGGTCCAGTGCTTCAGATGTGGCAATTTGGGACACTTCACCAATACTTGTCCTCAAAAGAAGAAGGGCAAGGAAGATTCAGATTCCAAGGCTGCAGCAACCAAAGGGGATAATGGTAGTGATGATGATGTTGCCATGAGTGCTCATGTACCTTGAGAGAAGAGGTGGGGCGACATAGATCTGTAGATTGAGCTACACATGGTGGGGGCAGGATCCTTGAGGTGTCCAAACTCTTGGATCACATACGAGCTATGAGAGCCCTTAAAGACAGTAGCAGGATGACTGGAGCCAGTTGGCATAGAGGTTTATGGAGGTACGGTGGTAGTGAGGACACTGAAGACTTGAGCAAAGTAGAGGAGAGGAAACAACACAAAGGCTAATGGGATTTTAACAACGCAGAGGCAGTGCTTACGCAATGCAGAGTAGCAAACAACGCAGAGCTTCAGAGGGTCAACGCAGTTCAACAATAGAGGGTGCTTCAGTATCGAGATGCAACCAAACTGACTTGTATTTCAGTGTTTTGGGTGATGTCCTTCAATTGCTTGCTTTTGAGCAACTGAGTTGTAGTGTAATAGTTAGCAATGGCAGTGTTATGGGCAACATGATGCAACATTTGAGAGGGAGTTGCAGTACATATGTGGTAGTGTCAGTGGCAGTGACATGGGAAACAATACAGAAAGCAACAACGCAGTGGATGCAGGGCATCAGGGAGAGCATCAGTAGCATAGGGGATTGATGCCAAAGATCAGAGTAATGCTTCTGGAGTGAAGTATTGCTAGAGCACGTTTCTCACTAAGAGGGAGTGTTGTGATTTTGGGTAGCATCGGATGTGCTCTAGCTTCGAAACTTTATGGAGGGGCTAGAACACACGAGATCTCCAAGACCCATAAATCGCTTGGAGAAATTCCACTCGGAACCTAATTTATTCAAAATATTAATTATTTTAATGGAGACCCTAAGTCTAACTTAGGGAAACTAAACAATTAAAGTGAATTAATTTATACATGCGGGTGAGAATGTTCTAAGTGACATGGAACAAATATTTTCTAATCTTAGCCGTCGATTAGAGATTAGATCACGGCCGTTGAATTTCCAACGAGAAAAGAAGTAAAGGAAGGTTTGGGGTCAGTTGGAGAACACACACAGAGTGGTAACACTCGAGCTAAGTCGAAATTCTACGACGCGGTTTGCTGAGAATTTTCGAGTGAGCTTGCAGTGCTGGTGAGGGGAATATCAACGAGGGATATTCAGATTTAAGGCCAAGAATACATAGGCAGAGAGGTAGATCCATACCAGGCAGCACAGAGACCTAGCAAGAGGGACGCAACCCAACCAGGCTCACGCAGAGGCAATGGAGTGGCTGACGCAGAGGCAGCGCTGAGCCCGAAGGGGTGATGCAGGAGCAGCCTATGTTGCATGGAGGCTCTAGCAGCTATGCAGAGCTAACGCAGTGCCGGGAGAGGCAGCGTTGGGATTTCCAGTGGGCCAAAAAGGACTCGTATTCAACAATTCAGAAGGTGTGAAGCCTAAACTGAATCAACCATATTTTATGTCTTCAAGTGATAGAGGTACATCTGCCATGATTTCTCTGTTGGGAAAACCACTACTGGTGCCCTTGATTGTATTCAAATATTTTTCTTAATAAACAAACCCTCTAAGAGTTGTTGCACTGGTTTTCTCGCATTGGGAATTTCTTAGGGACATTGTCCAAAAAATACCGTGTCCTTTGTCATGTGTGCGTTATGCTTCAGTAAATGATTTGTATGTATGTGTACGCTGCAGTAGTATTTACTTTGATGTTTTTGCTGAATAATTTAGAAAAATAATTTGTAAATTTAACATAACAAATAGGAGAAGTAAATCATAAAACTGCAGTAGGGTTTGTGTAACTTAGGTTCATAATTTTTCACAAGATATAGTGGAGAGAATGATACAAGGAATGTATGCTTTAACTATTCTGAAAAGAAAGGACATCAAAACAAATTAATAATCCTCCTCCCATCAAAATTATAAAGGAGATGGATCCACCACTAAATATTTTATAAATTGATCTCACTACTTCGTGAGTACAAGATTAGATTTTTACACATTTTTTGCATAAAATGATGTGAAAACAAAAAGTGTTTGATATTGGAGCAAAATTGACCCCTGATTAGATCCAAGAGAGTCAAGAGATTATTGGGTACCGAATTTTGGAGATCTCTTTCTACGATATTCTCTACCTCTTGTTAATGGAGGGGAGGAACTCAAATTTTTCTTTTAAACATTCACAAAGTGTTACACAGTAATTTGTCACCGTCCCTGCAATCCCCATCTCACCCATTGGAGAGTCATTTATGTGACCAATAAGCAGTGTCATGCCTTGCAAATACCATCATTGCATCCCTTTCCATGAGGACAACAATCCTTCTTTTGACCATTTCCTAAGCAGACCACTAAAAACACCTGTTTTTGCCTTGGCGCTGGTAGCCCATTATGCCCTCGCGCCAACGAGGAAAATTAACACTGAGCCCGTGCCAGTTGGTGCTCTGTCCCAATTAAGCACCCGCACCAATCTTCTTATGGAAAGTTTTTTAAAAAAAGAGGCGAAGTTTCGATCAAAACAACTTTGTGGATGAGTCATAGGGAGTGGTTCGACTGAATAACCACGACCTTCCTCCTTTGGCCTCTTGTTTCCACCTCATGGGGAAACCTCCCAAGGGATAAGGCCTCCCTTCCACTATTTTAGGGAGCCCAACCTCCTCCTCTCCTCTATAAATATAGCCATCTCCATTGATGTGCTGGTTGAACATGAGCTGAATAGTTGAACGCTTGGAAGTTGAACTTGTAGGAAGGAAACTATAGCTGGGCAACCTTTGAGAGCCACGCCGAAGAGAGAGAGCTTTGTCCAAATTCCCGACAGGCTTTGTTGAGACGCGCTCCGCTGTCAGCCCTGCCGAAGGAAGATCATAGTGTCAGAGCATTTGGTTGTAATCTTTCCTTTGTTATTTATAATATAAGTGACTCTGATTATGGTTCCATTCATGTGTTCTTTTCCTTATGTAATGCAATGAATTATATCCTCTCTGACTGATATATGGTTACATGCTTTAGATTTTACATTGTATGCCATTGTTTTCTTACATGTGTGCAGGTGTTTTGGACGTGTCGAACGGAAGGATCGTGATCTGCCAAGCGAGGGAAGGGAAACATAATCTTTTCTTCAACGACCATTGCGTGGGATTTGAGGTAGGCTACTTGTTATGATTTTTGTCTTTTTGTAACTAGGAACCAGCGTCATTGCGTGACTTGATTGTTGCTAGACCCGATCTGGGCTAGTGGGATCGCCTCTGTCCGCAGAGGGGATTTACCTCCTCAACACAAAGGAAGGATAATAAGAGGGACGATTTCCCTCCTCTTATTTATTTTTTTAAGCTTATGAAGCCTCATTTTCTAAAATTGACTCCTTTTCTTGTGAATATTAAAGACTTTCCCTAATTGGGATCTCATCATCATTAAGAGGAGTGATGTTTTTTATTTTTTATTTTTTGCAGTTGATCTAATGTTGATATTTTATATTGGGATATTGGATGGGACCTAGGTTGATTCTTAAGCTACTCTTTTAAAATATTTCTTCACTATATCACCAACTTCTTCCTCTAGGTATTGTAGTGCTTCGAATATCTTATTGGAGGGAGTAAGCGAGCATGACTTAGGCTTAATGGCATGTTGAGTCTTCCTAGATTGTTGTTTCTTGTAATATTCTCAAATGGGGAAAGTAGCAATATAGCGCACAATAATGGAAAATAGCAGCAAATAACAATACATCAATCATGAGACAAAGGTAGATCCATGGTATTATGTATAACAACAAGAAAATAAGTACAATATCTTGGGGATCAAGTCCCTCTAGCTAGGCAAGAGAAGCCTCCCTTGCCTAAAAGCACCAATACATGTAATACCACTGCTACACAATACATTGAAGCCAAGATAGCGCAGTTTTAGTGGCTAATACTGCAGCTGAACAATATAAATAAATGGATCTGATAATACATGCTCAAACAAGGCTAAAAAATGGAGATATATGCTCCTCAACACTTTTCCTAGATAACCGAGGAAGGGTTTCCAGAAACACAAAAATATAATAATGCTGGAATGCAGCCCTAGGGTTGAATAAACTCTGTAATTGGGCACCTGAAAAGGAGGTGGTTGAATCTGATGTAGATCTGAAAAGAACTCCTCCAAAAGACTCTCTTAATTAAGGGTTGATCCCTTCAATGGAAAGTGAACACTCCAAATGGAGCACTGAACTTACCCCTGCAAGAGATCTCTAAAATAACGCAGTCATGGACTGGAACTACGTTGTAGGGGAAGATGATGACTTGGCCTGATGCCAAAATGTGCTATGAAGCTCAGGGACTTTCCTTATTAATCACTCAATGGAAAGAAACCTCCCTCCACTGAAGACTAGCTCATAAATGGCCCAAAGAAACCCTCCACTGCTGCACCCTGCAACTCAGCACATATTTAAATAGAATTTGCAATGTAGAAGAAAGTTGTAGCTTGGCCAAATGTCGAAATGTGGAAATAATTCTCAAGAACTTCTCCTGAGTAGGCACTCTAATTCCCCCGAGGATGAAGGTGGGATTCCCGCTCAGAAACACCATTGTGCTAAACAACACTGCAATCTTAGCTAAACAGCTGAAGAGGGCCTCAAGTCTTAACAAACCATAAACAAAATAATAAACCAATCATCCTCACAATGGATGGCATCCCCTTCTTTATATTCTCGGTGAGCTTCCTCGCCTTGGGCCCCACTCATTAAAGCCACTACTTCCATGCATGCAATCTCCCTCCAAAACTGCGTTGTCCCTCAATGAATGCTACTCCTTCCATACCAGCACTATTTGATTTGGTCAAAGTTGACCTAGTCTACATGCTCCATCCCATTTTCACACATAAGGGTCTTCAATCCAGCTTTTATATGACCTATTTTCACATTAGGAGTGTTTTTATTCCTAATAAGGAGATTTATGGGTCTCCATACCCCCTTATTCTTCTAACTAGAAGAAAAATCAAAATTGAATATTCCAATTAGCTGCATGCTAATTTAGGAATATTACAATCCTCCCCTCCCAAGTGTTGCTTGTCCTCAAGCAACTACAAGGATGGAACCAAAGAGCCTCCTCTCCTCCCCTTGTAGCATCCTCATATGATAAGCTTCTCCAATGAACAAGATGTTGTCTCATCCATATGTATCCAAGTTGCTCCTCCCAAGTGTATAAGCCAACCTTTAGTGACAAATCCAAATGGCTCTCATCATGAAATAGTGGGACATCCATGGAGGCAATTATATGTTGTCTAGAGGCCTTCTTGAGTCATGGAATCTAAAATATATCGGGAACCATCATTCCCATGTGGAGCTCCCATCCCCAAGTTATCATCCTTACAAAATGAGTCACCCTCCAAAATGGTAACTCATGGAAAAACTACCCTACCTTTGGCTTCTGCAATATAGGTGGGTTGCATAGCTGATCCTGATAGACCAAATTGTCTCTCCCATGCTGTCTCTCTCTCCACTCATGATAAGTGTAGAGTGGCTGCTGATTTTGGGCTGCAATAATGTTGCCTTCAAGTGGCAAGAAGAAAATTGGATCCTCAAAGATCCTCTCTCTAATGTCACGAATCATGCTTGCCCAAACCATCCCATATACAATGAATAGGACATCATCATATCATGGCATCCAACTGAGAAATCTACTAAAGGTTTTATGTAGTGATGGAAGGTACCAACAATTTTCTAAGTAGCTACAACGCAATTTTGCTAACTGTTGTTTCAGAACATAATATGGCAAGTTGTCTCCCAACAATTTGCTAGTTGTGCATGTCTCATCTACTAGTAAATAGTAGATGGCATTTTGTAACAACTAAGCATACAAGAAATAGTACAACACTTGCCCAGAGCCATAGAAGAGATGGCTATCCCCATCACTGATGTTGGTCTTACAAGGACCATGAAGCCCAAATAAAAACTTGCCCTCTTGTGGAGCAATGCACTATATATAAATGGCAAGAGAATGCAAATACTGTGTTAGATGATCAATGAGTGCAAAAACACAACTCTTACCATACATTGTGAGTAGGCTGAAAATGAGGTCCATGGATGAGCCCTCCCATTAGAATCTCCTCATAGTGGTCTGAAAAATGAAGGGATGCATACTCCCCTTGGAACACTCCATCAATAGATACATACTCTCAAGTGACAATGTTGTTTGCTTTTGTGATAAGGCTCTTGTCACCTCATGACTCCATTCTTTGACATGCCACATGCTAAAGTCATCCACCATCATGCTGCTATATGTGGGAGATTCCTTCCTATGTGGAAGCACCTCCTGATTCTCCAAAACTAAGGAGTAGCCCCTTTGCACCATGACTATGCCACCATCTACTCCTGCAACATCATGCAAAGTATGGGAGAAAATCAACCCATACTCCCCCAAGAGTAACCAAAGAAACAATAGCTCTTGCTACCCGGTGTCATAGATTTTCAAGTGGCCCACCAACCTCTTACTCATCAACATCACCCATCCAACCCATGGTGAGTGTCTCCAGTGGAGAATACCATACTCCCAAATCAAATCACTATCTCTACACTTCATGGGATGTTGAAGTGCAGTCTCCCAGAGATCTCCATATGAAGACCACTCATCAATGACCATGTTGAATTCATAAGGATCCAAGTATACTGAAGGCAAAATCTTCTCATTGAACTGTGAAGTGCTCATCAATAAATATCCATAATAATGGGAGATAAGATGTCTCTCATCAACCCTCTGCTTATCCCCTGCTACACATGTAGAATGGTCATTGGAATGCTCCAATAATGGTTGGGCCCCCAACTCATGACTGTTGCTCCATGAAAGCGCTGTTGTTCCATGTGCTGAAATAATAGAAAGTAGAAACATTTGAATACCTTGGTTTTGCTTGGGAACAACTTGTATTGCTACAAGGGTTCCTCCCATTGGTGTGATGACTTCCCCGACTACTGATGATGATGGCTACTCCTCTATGGTTGCATCATCGTGGTATAAATCTCCTCCTCATCATGCATCTCCATAATAGTGCATGGGACTCCAAATGTCAAGAGATAAAGACCACTTTGCAAAGGTGCAAGTGTTCTTTCTCCTAATGCAAGTGCTCCTGCAACAAGTGGTGGTGGAAGTTTCTCCTCGTCTGATTTCTTCTTGTCAAACTTCTTGATCAACCTTTGAGTGAAATCTGCATATGTAGTCACCCTTGCATGATTCAAATGACTGAACCACCAAATGTTTGCTTCACCCTCAAGGTGCAGCGCTACAATCTCAACAACTTCTCTCTCTCCTACTAGATGTAGCAGGAAGAATGCATCCAACTCCATTCCCCGAGCCCTTGTTGTGCATGTGGATGGCCCACCAAAGGTAGACAATAGAAATCTATTGTTCTTTCTTCTTCTATAACTGCAAGGTCTTCTTCATTCTTTGATCTAAATAAACTGTGGGAGAGTCAGATTCTCCGTGAAAGCTCTTGATTGAGATTTGTATTCTGCAAGATACTCACTTAGAATCTCGTGATCTAAGTTCCCTCCATCTCCATGCCTTTTATCTTCTTCTTCAAAAGAAAAGGGCATAGTGTATTTCTTTGGAGCTCTATGCAATACCGGTTCTTTCTTCTGTTGATAGGAAGTACATGGACCTTCCTCATCTTCAAACCCTATTGTGGTTTCATTTATTTTCTCCATTCTCCTTTCCTTGACCTTCTTGGCGAGGTCCCACATAGATATGAAAAGAGATGAGATAAAACTCATTCCTTCCATCATTCTGATCTCTTTCTCCTTCTTCTTATTCTCCTGATAGCATAATGGCTGAGATCCACACGCTAAGCCAAGATTATGC
This sequence comes from Pinus albicaulis, assembly GCA_034641835.2. NCBI lineage: Eukaryota > Viridiplantae > Streptophyta > Pinopsida > Pinales > Pinaceae > Pinus > Pinus albicaulis. The sequence continues at coordinate 890,380,314 of CM076579.1, forward strand.
TCTGATACCACTATAATATTCCCAAACGGGGAAAGTAGCAATATAGCTCACAATAATGGAAAATAGCAGCAAATAACAATACATCAATCATGAGCCAAAGATAGATCCATGGTATTATGTATAACAACAAGAGAACAAGTACAATGTATTAGGGATCAAGTCCCTCAAGCTAGGCAAGAGAAGCCTCCCATGCCTAAAAGCACCAATACATGTAATACCACTGCTACACAATAGACTGAAGCCAAGACAACACAGTTTTAGTGGCGAATACTGCAGCTAAACAATATAAATAAATGGATTTGATAATACATGCTCAAACAAGGCTAAAAAATGAAGATCTATGCTCCTCAACACTTTTCCTAAATAACCCAGGAAGGGTTTCCAGAAACCCACAAAATATCAAAATGCTAGAATGCAGCCCTAGGGCTGAATAAACCCTGCAACTGGGCACTTGAAAAGGAGGTGGCTGAATCTGTTGTAGATTTAAAAAGAACTCATCCAAAAGACTCTCTTAATGAAGGGTTGATCCCTTCAATGGAAAACAAACACTCCAAATGGAGCTCTGAACTTACCCTTGTAACTATAATATCCCGAAAGGTATATTTTAACTAAAAATGCAGAAAAATAACTGAACTCCACAATATGCCGAAAAATCACTATTTACCCAACATAAGATTTCCATGTAAAATAAATACGCATAAAACACTGCAATCCATTAACACATAGAACAGGAAGAATCTCAACATTTTATTATAAGTAATTTATGGGGTTACATATAAATCTGACCCAAAAGAGCTGAGAGGGAAAACTGGCCACCAAGATGAACTGGTGCACTGCGCTGGCCTCCAAAACTGAACTGCTACACTCTCCCTCCGGCAACAGCTGTCGCTGAACCCACTGAAGGTAATGAAGCACAAGTTGAAGATCTAAATGATCCTCACACCAATCCCTGGAGCTCTGCGAAACTTCTAAATGAAGTCTCCTCAAAGAGAGTTGGGTTTCCGTCGAACACTCACAACTCACCTGAGGGTTTTCGTCCTGGGGCTACGGCTGAAGTAGAGAACCACGTTCTCAAACCTCTCATAAACAAGAAAATTATATGATCCAAAGATATCCCTCAATGGCCTCCTCCCTTTCTTTTATAGATCTCTTGGAGCCTTCTAGAGCATTATTTTATTATTATTTTATTCATGGTGCCCTTTTCCCTCTTATTAAAATATTCCTTTTTAATGTAGAAAAGAGTAAATCGGCTACCATGTCTTCTTTGGTCACTGAAATAAATGCCCAACCATCCATCATGTAGGTATCCTTGTCCCGGTTCCAATGAGCTATTACACTAAGGTGTTCCATCATGTATTCTTCCTGGAATGCCACCTTGAGCGTAATCAGCTGAATTAAGCCCACAAATAACTCAAATTTCCGAAAGTTGTCGGAATGCACCAGAATGAAAGCCAAACTGCTCGGATGATGGAATATATCAAGCGAATGCCATCGGACGCCATGGAAACTCCTCAAAACTCCTCCAAAAATCCCCTGAGTTCGCTGATAGCACCAATCTGTACCTATGACATGTTTGCTCCTAACTCTGGAAGTCCAACCTAACCCTATCATAGGTGACACCAAAAAAGGGAATATTACAGCAACAAATCTCTAGAATGACGCAGTCATGGACTGGAACTGCGCTGTAGGGGAAGATGATGACTTGGCCTGATGTCAAAATGTGCTATGAAGCTCAGGGACCTTCCTTACTAATCACTCAATGGAAAGAAACCTTTCTCTACTGAAGACTAGCTCATAAACTGTTGAAAGCCCTCCTTGCCTACCATTTCATTTTTATCAAACGGAGATAAGCAGCATGGCTTGTGGCTTGGCCAAATGCTGGAATGTGGAAATAATGTTCAAAAATTCTACGAGTAGGCACTCGAATCCCCCGAGGATGAAAATTGGGATTCTCGGCCGGAAACACTGTAACACACAAGCAACAACTGCACAATCTTAGAAAAAGTGAAAGGCCTACGGCCCTTAACAAACCATAAACAAAATACTAATCCAATCATCTTCACAATGGCTGCCATCCCCTTCCTTATATTCTTGGTGAGCTTCCTCGCCTTGGGCCCCACTCATTAAAGCCACTACTTCCATGCATGTAATCTCTCTCCAAAATTGCACTGTCCCTCAATGAATGCCACTCCTTCCATACCAACGTTGTTTGATTTGGTCAAAGTTGACCCAGTGTACATGCTCCATCCCCTTTTCACACATAAGGGTCTTCAATCCAGCTTTTAGATGACTTCCTTTCACATTAGGAGTGTTTTTATTCCTACTAAGGAGATTTATGGGTCTCCATACCCTCTTATTCTTCTAACTAGAAGAAAAATCAAAATTGAATATTCCAATTAGCTGCATGCTAATTTAGGAATATTACATTTCTTTTGCTTTCTTGGAACTTGAATGAATGATCCTTGTTTGTCATTATTTTGAGAAGTTGGATTTGGTTTAGAAGATGACTGAGTTGCATGAGGAATAAGACAACTTTTGGAAAAGTGTCTATACTCATGGCAAGAGTTTCATTTGGAAGGAGATTGCTGATAATCAAGGGACAAAAGATGGTTCCATCCCTTTAGGTCAAGCTGGATCACCTTAGGCAGTTCCTTTACAAAATCCTTTTCCACACAAATTATGGCACATGTAGAAATATTACCATTAGGCTTTATGTGAGTATATATCAACCAAATTTGTCTTTGATAGCTTTGGAAATATCATCACTATGTAAAATAATAGGTAGACGTGGCACTCTAATCAAATAGGGGTAGAGGAAATTTCCATGTCAGTGTTAAATCCTATAGTCTAGCAAGAGAGAAACATTCCCATAGAGTCCATGAAGTGGGGCCCATATTTGAAGATCAGATCCATATCCTCTTTGCTTTAAAAAAATGTATAATCCTTTTCCACATTACAAATTCAACAACTAATTCACGATCTCCCCAATTTTTAGAAATCCAATTAAGGATAGAGTTAGGATTGGCGCAAAGGCTTGTAAAATTAGCAATTAAACCTCTTTCTTGAAGAATAATGATGTTATTTTTTGCCATAAAGGGCCCCAAGTCAAGACTAGGGGTGGCTTCCACTCTTTTTGGAAATATACCTTTCTTAAGACAAATCTGACCACCTGAAGAAGAACCATGGGGCAAATAAACATGAGCTACCTCATTGGGATTATGAGGACCACCTATTGAGAGGCCAAAGAACCAATCAAGTAGGAGACCAACTAATCCACTAACAATCATAAAGATCCTTGCAACAAATCACTTCCTAGAACATGAACAACCAACAACAAACCTGCAAACAAGAAATGGCTAGGACGTATCTACATGAATGGGTTAAGGAGATAAACTCATGACGAATGTAGCTCTTGGCTTCTCCAGAATGAGGCGGTTAGGCGACAACTAGGAAAACCCTTGCTATTGTAGAAGTGAAACTTCTAAGATTCTCATACTGTGATTTGTTAACGAGCAACATAATTACTCTACTCACATAATGATGTGATTAATCCGAAAGACATTTTCTTTTCCAATATAGATCACAAAAGTTTAAAATCTAATAACACTCTACTCACCTTAAAATTGGTTTATTCCAAAATATCAAATCTCCTCTAGAATATAATATTTAATAGAGTTTAATTAATTAATTAAAAAAAAACAATGTAAAGATAATGGGCTTAAGGTATTATTGACATCATGACTTGTGAATTTGAAAGTTAGTTTTGATATGAGAGAAAATGGGTATACAAGACATTACCAACACCAAATTGTGTTTATTTGGAAATTGATTTTGAGATATAAGTGGAGTCTATTATAGGGAAACACATGGCTTACAAGGTATTTGCTAGAGTTTTGTGTATTTAAAATTGGCAAATTTTGGAATTATTCTAAGAACTCCCTTGCGAGGCGAATAAGAACTGAGAATCTCCTAAGTGATTCCTCAGCAAAAGGGCTGAAAGATAAGGTCGGTGTAAGTGGCCTCAATGGGACCGCGGGGCAAGTCCTATAGCGACCCCCTGCTCGCTTGTGGGGAAGAGAGATGCATATAAAGCCAACGAACCTAACGCGCTTACCGTAATTTTTTAATAGTTTTGTTGAGTGAGGAAGAAACCCTAATCTCTCTCCAAACCCTACAAACCCTCGCAACGTGAACCGCAGAAAACAGAACACTTACTCTGCTTCACTTGAAGCTCGGTTCTGCTCTATCCGTTTTTCTCAAGCATATTATCAGCCAGGAAAAAGATCGCTGCCGATCCCTTACTTTCTGTCTTCTAGCCCTAATTTATCTTCTATTGTCTCGGCTTGTTCTCATTACTGGGTTCAGGATGGTGCAGGTCAGTGTTTTCCTCTTTCTCTTTTGCCTTTTTTCCTTGTTATTTTAAAAAATCTGTTTATTTTAACATAGGCCTTTGGGTTTCGCAGTTCCTAAATTTTTATGATTTGATTCTGGAATAGTGGCTAGTGGATTTATGTATGCATTTACCATGTCTTGAAATTGTCCTTTTCCAGGGAGATAGTCGAAATTCTGGACCTAAACGCCCGCGAACGGACGGTAAGTTGTATTGATTCGTTTTGTTTGGTAACTAGTATTCATATATCTCTTAGGATATCAGATACGTAGACGCCAAACGTTTTTCATGAACGTTTAGGTTGGTTGCATCATATATGAAGTTGGTATTTCCTATTTTTCGTTATTCCACACTAGTCATGCTGCATTTGTCCGTCCTTAATCTGCCTACTTCCATGTTTGTTTGCCAAATCGCATTGATAGAAATCTCTTAGAAAAACCCATTAGGCGCGCACACATTACTGTTTTCACACGCTTGTGCACAGTATTATGTCCCTCAAATAGATATTCCTATGTATAAAGTTGAGTGAGAAGGGATTTAAATTTTGACGTTCTACCGTGCCCTTGAAATTTAAAAAATATGGGTATGACATCTAAAATGTCCCGATCCATTTTTTCAGAACATAGATTATCAATCTACTAGTTATCCGTGTACTATTTTTCACATATATATGCCTGTGTGCATATAACCGTCAATTGTTTCTAGAAATTTTATAATATAGTCAAAGTTATTGCCATTTACTAATAATAGGAACAGTTACCTAAATCAGCTTGTCTCTAATCAAGATTCTGTACCAACCCGTGTTTAATTGGCACAAGTTCTGACTGAAATGATTAGTTGGCCGAAACAATTTTCAGGGAAAAACGCACTCCCCTTTCTGAGTTATGCACTCGTTCATAGTGATGCCCAATATTAGTTGCAAATGCTTAGTGTAGAACTGGTTTCTGAATAATGACAGTATGACTTTCAGGATTATAGCTGTGGAAAAATTTCAGTGCAGTGAGTATGAGTTGGCTTCTTAGTATTACTTGTTTCCTCGAATTGCAGGTCCTCGAAATGAAGGTGACTGGACATGTCCTAGCTGTGGCAATGTAAATTTTGCATTTAGAACGACTTGCAACATGAGGAATTGTTCTGCATCTAAACCGGCTGATTATCCTTTGGTAAGTAACTGATATATACTTTAATATATACTTTAATCTGTAGTATATATCAATGGAATGTTGTTCCATATAGCATGAATAGGAATTTTGTCTAATTAGTTACTAGCCAATTGTGTACAACAATTATTCTAATAGTATAAAGCTATGGTAATTTGATTTTGTATGAAAAACACGGAGAATTGATAATACTTTCCAGCTAAGGCAAAAAGTATGATAGACAAAGATCTTTATAGTTTTCCTCAGGCTTTTACTCATTCTAGCCTGAATCTAGTAGAGAAAATCTTGAATGTTTTATGTTTGTTTGTATGTATTAAGAGAAAAGGTCGACATCAATGTTGCAAGATTGTACGATTCTCTGTCTCACTTAAATTGTTTCGTTTAAATTATCTGACTAGTGTTCTTGTGCTGTCAGAAATCTGTTGGAGGGCCCATTGCAACTCCTTATGGGCATCCCCAGTCATCAATATATATGGGCCCTCCAGTTGGTGCACCGTCTATGTATATTGGCAGTCAAGGCATGGCACCTGCATATGGTTCATCTATTCCCTTTGGTGGACCATCTAGTGTACATTATGATATGCCGTATTCGGGAGCTTCTGCAGTACCTTATGACTATGGATCACATGTCAACCCAAGTGGACCATATGGGGCTTTGCACATGCCGCCATCCTATCCACATGGACCAGTTATTGGTACAGGTATCCTGTATTACTCATGTATCAAAGTTAGGGAAGCTTCTAGTTCATCTTGTTTGCATTGTACTTGTTTCCTATCTGGAGACTTATTCTTGTGTTATCTTGTGATATTCTAGGTACTGGTTATGGTGCTGCCCCAATCATGGATGGGTATGGTATGGGAATGCCTATGGGTCGGGGTGCTTTGGTAGGTCTCTAAGACTCATGTAAATAAAACGAAAGTAAATTTTTGTTTATCTGGTTTTTCACTTCTCTATCTATATATTTTTATTGGATGTTGTTTCGACACATTGACTGTCAATTCTTGTCCCCTGTTGTTTTATTTATTGTTAAAGGCTAAAACTGTGTTTGCAATTATTTTTCATCATTTTGGGATAATTTCATAAACTTTCTTCAATGGCTTTGTATTTTTGTTTATTTGCCTTTGAATTCTTATTACATTATACTTGGACCCCATAAGTTCTTTTCCTGAATTTGTGTTGCTCTGTTGTTGCTAAACTTGTTTTAATTCTTAGATTATCCCTGGATATCACGACTTCCACCCTTTTCACTTATTGTTTTTATATGAATGTATTGTAAGTATTTCTAAATTGTTCTGTGGATATCCTAGAGCCATTACTGTAACTTCTTTCATGAGTTATTTTGAATAGAAATTACCATTGCATGACATTGCAAGTGCCATATTTAAAGTTTAAACTGCTATGTGGACCAAAACGTTACTAAGATGTTGCATGAAATATGACTTCATTTCTTTTCTGCCTGGACACCCAGGGTCTGAGGCCTGGAGGTTTCCCTGAAGAAAATGGTTCTCGAAAGCGAAGGGGAGGTGAGTTTATTTTAAATGATTTTCAAGGAACTTTATCTTTTAAGTATATTGCCAAATGTTTAGCAGTGATCTAACTATTTTTTATCTTCCTCAGATGGTTTATCTGATGGTGATTGGGTCTGTCCCAAATGTGGGAATACTAATTTCTCATTCCGTACAATTTGCAACATGAGGAAGTGTAATACGCCGAAGCCAACAGAGAATGTGAGTTTCTGTTTATTTTTAAGTATTCTTTTTTAGTATTCCTCCAATCCTTTTTTGGATGTGCAAGTGTGGGAGCAGGGAAATGCAGATGGGGGATGAATGGGAGCACTCCAAATTTTAGGGAAATTATGGGGGGGGGGAGTGTCTAGAAACTCGCACACCATTTTGTGAAACAGATTCATATTGGCAAAATGTTTTGATATGTGTTTCCCTGAGTTTGCAAAATGGGGAGTGTGGCTATTATGTGTTTTGCCAAGTGCCCCCTTGTCCAAGGGGAGTGGGAACTGCTATCATGAAGTTTTCAAAAATGGTTCATAATTGTAACTTTAATTTTTGAATTGTAACTGAGTGTTTATGACAGTACAGATAATGAGCTTGTCATGTTTGCTTTGTTATGTTAACTTGTTATCAACTTACAAAGTGTTGCTGTCTTTTTTCAGACTGCTAAAACATCAAATGGTGCTTCAAAAAACCCAAACAGTAAGCTACTCTTGTCTAATATCTTGATGAGCTATATACATTGTTCTGGTCGAAGTCATGGCTTCTGTGAAACCTTTTTATGTTTTTGCTAATGTCATTTCTGCCATAATTTATGCTTCAGAAGTCGCACCACCTGAAGGCAGCTGGACCTGTGAGAAGTGTGGTAATATTAATTACCCTTTTCGAACCAAGTGCAACAAATCAAACTGTGGTGCAGAGAAGCCATTGGATAAAAAGTCGTCCGATAAAGTCCAATCAGATAAGGATCAGGTTTGTTACTAGTCGTTTCTTTTGTTGACTTGAATAAGTGAGCAGATGTTAAGTTATTTTATGTGTTTTAATGGCCACTGTAACTATTTGTTTATCGTTGTTCTTGCATCTGTCCTCAATACTTGCAATTGTTTGCTTATTTGCCATTTTGAATGATTTTGATTATAATACTATGTTATACAGTCATTTTTCTGTTACACCGTTAGAAACTATGGTCATTGATTTTCCATTTTGTTACTGTTCCAGTGAGTGCTTTTTGCACTTTGGGTCCGGAGGTCCAGAGTTGTCGTCAGCATGCTCAGTTATGGGTCTGAAGTCAGTTAAATGTCCTGTTGCAGCTGTTGTCGTCACGTCCATCTTTTCTCACCTTAGTCAAGTTTTATCAGCAGCCAATCAATTTCTGTGACTTAGCAACTATGGAGTGGATTCTGGTCCCCAGATGATCTTGGTATTGTCAGTTGTCTACAGTTTGAGTTGTATTGAATCACCTGCTGGTTCTTTCAAGGTTGCAGGTTGTTATGCATGGACGTTTGACCTGGTATTCTTTAGAAGAGTTAAGATAGTATTAAGGGTTAGATACGTTGACCTAGTAGAGATCTTTTGATTTTCTAGTAAGCAAAACTTGTGGAACATGTTTGAAGTTTACTTCTTTTCCAATACTGGCACCATATAATTGCAGAAGTTTTTATCCACTATCTTTCTAGGACCTTGAAGTAACTTCTGTGTTTCTAGGATTGTGAGATGGGTTGCTATTTAGTGGTGTCATTTTGTTTTGTTTGAATGTTTCATTTCAGAGAATCTGTTAGGAGTTTTTGATCTTTGATGCGCAATGCATCTTATGCTCAAGCATACACATGTCTTGGTTCTAGTAATTTTAGGCGTGTATGGTAAGGTGCAATGCATTAGCTAGGATGTTTACTTGGTTAAAGGTTGTTGAAGGATTTGTTACCCCCAATGATCTTAGTAATACATTAAGTTGTCTGAATGCCTGGGCTGTCTACACTGAATATTTGTCTTCAACTTCCCTCCATTTGTTTTCTTTCCTGATTATTAGGGTGTATTGGATATATGGCAGCAGCTTCCAACATTGCCTTGTGATATTTTGATTTGTTTCCTCGTGCACTTTTTTGAATGTTTGAAGGTGTGTTTTAGCTATGCAGCCCAAGTTCGTTGATTGTAGTTAAGTCTGCCACATCACAATGTTTAAATTTGGCTGAAGGATGTGTCACTGGAACGTTTTGAACAAACTCTGTGATGGTCTAGGAATTCTGATTGAAGAATGATGTGAAATATATTTTACATTGAAAATTGCAGTTTTTGTTCCCACTAATCTGTACACAATGTCTTTGTTTTGACTCTAACAGCAGTGTCTATTAAATATATGGATGATGTAAACAATATTTTGCACTGAAAATTGCAGTTTTGAGCCAGTAATTTATACCCAAAACGTGTCCTGATCTAGAGAATGTAGCGAGTTATATTTTACATATGAGGGTGGCTTTTAATTCTGTTGATAGTAGATTATGATTATTTTTATTTCAGATAGTAGATTCTGTCACGTTAATGATTATTCTATGGGTTGTGGCATTTCTAGTGAAAACATAGATTGAATACCATGGACTTGTGTAAGACTTACTGTGATATTTATTTTTTAATGATCTTAAATTGAATGAGAAGATCAATCAAGGAGAATTTAGGATTTTAGAATGGAAGCTTATTTAGTCAATAAAAGACCAGTGAATATTAGAATATGCTTTTACGATTTGAATAAAAATGCCGTGAAAAATAATGTTTCTAGTTTTGGATAAAAGGGTCCTCAACTTTCTTCGCAACATTTTGTGGTCGCTGGCCTGTTGCGAAAGGAGTAGGCATCTTTAAGAGAACTAGAAATAGAGATGCGGTACCATTTAGAGGGAAAATACAAATAGCAGCGGGCGAAATACTAATGAAATTTAGTATTTCATTAGATTATTTATTTCTCATTTGTGTGGTCATATATATTGTGTTCATGAGCACCAATTTGTATCATGAAATTGCTTTAGGTACTAGTAAACGATGATTAATATGTAATAAATTTGGAACTTTGGAAGAGATTAAACTAATTGGTTTTTGGAAGATGAAAAACGGGGAATGAAAGAGAGGGACTTCTATATACATGGTAATGTATTGACGGGCGGAATATAAGAGGACATTTCTCTCAATTTACTGAAAAAGATAGAAGTATGAAAATCATTCTGGAATTTGGAAACAGTTTCTGAAGTTTGAGTTTTTTATTTTCAAGTTTCCATGATCAAATTTAATAATTAAACTAATTCGTTTGGAAGATGAAAAACCAGCAAATGAAAGAGTGGGACATTTTATATTCATTGTGATATTAACTTTCCGTTCTCTAAGAACGGGCGTAAGATAAGGACATTTCTCTCAATTTCTCATAAATTTCCGTGATCAAATTTATAATGTTTTTCGCGTCAAGTTTTAAATTTCATCGAGGTTTAAAATTTTGAAGTTTATTTACGTAGAATCTCCAGTTCATTCAGGTCTTTAAATTGCATTCGATTCGTTGCTGTGTTATCTTTAACGACATCCACATCTGTGAATTCACACTAACTAACTTAAATTATGATTTTAATTTATGGGTCCATAGTTTTTTAGTTACAAGCTGCTTCTTTATTGGAGTTTTTTAGTTACAAGCTGCTGCTTTATTGGAAAAACTGTGACTTTTAATTTTTATGTATGTAACACATATCCCAGAGTGCTCAAAGAGTTCATTCAGGTCTTTAAATTGCATTCGATTCGTTGCTGTGTTATCTTTAACGACATCCACATCTGTGAATTCACACTAACTAACTTAAATTATGATTTTAATTTATGGGTCCATAGGTTTTTAGTTACAAGCTGCTTCTTTATTGGAGTTTTTTAGTTACAAGCTGCTGCTTTATTGGAAAAACTGTGACTTTTAATTTTTATGTATATAACACATATCCCAAGAGTGCTCAAAGAGAGAGAGATGTTTGATTTTCCATGATGCGTGGCAGCCATTAGAGTAGATCTAGAGCCCTTGCTTTAGAGCTCTCACTTACTGTGAGATGTTTGACTTTTCATGGCGTTGGGAAAGTTAATAGATTAGATGAATGGAGGAATCCATTTGAAATAAAGGTATACAGTCAGAGAAGGAAGACAACAATTGAAGACCATCTCCGCGAAGTGGATAAAATAACATGGCATGCAATCGGTGAGGTAGAAGTTAATTACCTTCCAAATCCTTGATTTAGTTCGCCACTTTGCAACAGCTCTGCAAATTAGACGGATGCCTTATGAACTGCGATGCAAGCTAGTGATGTATTAAAATGCCAGATATAATTTGAGAACGACTCGGGCAATCCTCATGACATTCATTCGTAAGTCATTTATAGACTCATGGATATCATTTCAAAGGATAGCTGTGACAAATGAATGCAGGATGCTAATTAGAAGCAGCCAAGCCAAAGGCTGCGTGGAGACGTTGAGAGCTCATTCCTGTATCAAATCCTTTCGGTAGATGGAGGAATTCAGATAACAGTGCAATTTTATGAGGGATTACACTCTTAAAGGGCTGTGATAACACTTGAGTCCAAATGAACATCAGTCTATTTAGTCAGGAATTTATATCAAGGCTGCAATTTAAATTGTTTACAACACTGAGTTCAAATGAATATCAAGTCTATTGAGTCGGGAATTTAGATAAAGGCTGCAGTTCTCTCAGACTATTTTAAATTGTTTAGAACAGTCGAGTTCAAATGAGTGCCTGTATATGACCCAAGTGCATTGATTTAATAGATGCTTGTAAGACGACTATGACGTCGGCATTAGCCTTCTCTGTGGGACAAGGCTTTAGGAAGATACAGATTGGATTGGACAGTTGCATGGGTAAGTGAGGATTTTTGTTCGGTCATAATGCCATTTAAAACTTACTATATATTTCACATGGTTTTCAAATAATCATGGATTAAAAAACCGTTCTTCTTTCAGTGCATCTTAAAATACATAAATATTTGAGGAATATCCAAAGTTTTTTTTTTTTTTTAATAATTTTCAAGTTCTGAATATTGGGTGGTGTTGCATCTATGATTACATTCAAATAGAGTTGGTATCCTGATGATGAACTACAGTTGGTAGTTCGAAATGCTCGGTTTTTAAAATTTTTATGTGATTTCCTGAAAGATTTATGATTAAAAATCAAATAAATTTTTTAAAGGAAATTAATTCAAAATGGAAAACAATACTTAAATTAAACTAGTATACCCCAAAAATAGTTAGTTAAAGGGAAATTAATTCAAAATAGAGAAGTATTATCAAATTAAGCTACTATTCCCCCGAAGCAGGGAAAGTGAATGTTATAGAGAATAATGGTGAATATGTTGTGCAAGAGGTTCTGAATAAACAAAAATAGTTTGTTAAGGAATCGTTCTTTTAAAAATATGGAAATTTAAATAAATAAAATAGATAAATGCATTCTGGTCTATTACGTTTTTATGATAGGTGGTTGTTTATAATAGGTTGTACAAGAGCCTCTGAATAAACAACAATAGTTAAAGGAATCGTGCTTTTATAAATAGGTAAAAGTAAATAGGAATAAGGAAATAAATAAAATAGATAAGTAGTGTAGTTCGGTGTTTTTTATGTGTTTTTTTAATGAATAATTTTAGTGTCATTGAATGGAGTTGGTGTCCATTTCTATTTATATAATTGGTTTCTATTTATATAATTTGTTTTAATTGGTGGTAGATCATAGCCATTTGTAATAATAGGGCCATCTATGTCTAAGCACATCTTGTTTAAATGAAATAGATAAGTAGTTAATATTATTTATACAATTAATACCAATATGATTGTGAATAATATGCTAATTATTTAGTGGTTAATGGATTATTGTCTATTTCATTTGTTTGCAACGGTTTTACTAGTTAGCATAGCATATTTTTCTGTGTTTATGAATTATTGTCTATTTCATTTGTTTGCAACTGTTCTATTTAGTTAGCATATTTTTCTAATAAATTAATGTAGAAAATACAATTAATGTTTGAAATTACAGTCCATGCCTTTGTTTCCTTTGATTCTTACCATTGAAATAAAACAATTTATTTTTTCAATTTATTTTTTTATCTCAATGTGTTATAGGTTGACAATGTTTATTTATTTTTTATCTCAATGTGTTGATAGGTTTGCGGGGTCATTGAAAAATTGTCAATTCTTATTTAAATTATATGTTAAATTGCTTGTTTTTATTTTATTTTATATATTTAATTCTTATTATTATATTTTTATCATCCATGGTGATTTTATGTTCTCTATACAATTAATACTAATATGTGATTGTGAATAATATGCTAATCATTGGGTAATTAATGGATTATTGTCTATGTTGTGAATAATATGCTAATCATTTGGTGGTTAATGGATTATTGTCTATGATTGTGAATAATATGCTAATCATATGGTGGTTAATGGATTATTGTCTATGATTGTGAATAATACGCTAATCATTTGGTGGGTAATGAATTATTGTCTATGATTGTGAATAATACGCTAATCATTCGTTGAGTAATGGATTATTGTCTATGATTGTGAATAATATGCTAATCATTTGGTTGTTAATGGATTGATATGCTAATCATTTGGTGGGTAATGGATTGTTGTCTATTTGAGTAAAAAAAACATTTTTCATCTCATAGTAAATATGATTTTTCTTCTAGACTTTATGCTAATCATTTGGTTGTTAATGGATTGATATGCTAATCATTTGGTGGGTAATGGATTGTTGCCTATTTGAGTAAAAAAACATTTTTCATCTCATAGTAAATATGATTTTTCTACTAGACTTAACTCTTGACATCACTTGAGATCGAGAACTTGATGAGAGGACCGTCGCTGCCATGACCTAGGGTTTGGTGGCTTTTGAGCAGGTTGCCTTTGGTAGTCCTATGTCCCTTGCCTTGAGACCCTCTTATACTCTTGGAGTGCAGATAGGCTTCCTCATGATCCCTCCTCCTCTGGTTTGCCTTCTATAGGAGCGATGGCAGGGCCAACAATGATCGTTAACAGAACTTTGCCTTGCTCCCTGACCTAATTGGGGTGTCTCGCAACAAAATCGACTTCTACAGCAGCAACAAGAACTAAGATCGAGCTCCTTGTTCGTCGAATCAACGAAAAAATCCAATACATGAAGGAACATACACTGATGGGTTTATGGCCCACAGAAAAGTCCTCCCATGTTGGATTGCCTCCAAATGGAAGTCTAAGGGCCATATCAATCTACAGCTATGTGATTAGGGCTTCTTCAATGTGATCTTCACTTGCATCAAAGACAAAATTTGGATCATGGATGGTTGGCCATACTTTTTAAACTTCGCGGGTCTATACTTGCGCAATTGGGTAGAACGATTCAACTCAGACAAGCAAGATTTCACTTGGGCTCTCGTCTGGGTCAGGTTCTACACCCTTTCCCGGGACTATTGCGTTGAGCTAACCCTTCAGGACATAGGCAACGCTCTTGGGGAATCTATTAAAATTGCGGAGGAGCTAACCATTTAGATGTCGGAAGTGTCACCAACATGGGCCATTTAGAGATTGTCCTCGAAATTGAAGAGCTGCATCGAATAATGATTCAATAGATCAGGATATTGAAGGGTTAACGAAAGTTGTTGGAAGGAAAAGGCACATCAGGAAGTCAACACGAACCAGATTAGAAGAGCACTAGCATCAAGCAACAATTTTGACGTCCCCTCAACTGAATGAGAATGAGAATGAACCTCCAAGAGATTTGGAGTGTGACCTATGCAAGAGAATCCCAAACCTCAAAGACTCAACAAACCAAAATCCAATCGGAAGCCTTTATGATTCCCCAGTCCTCTATTCACACAAGGGGCAACTCAAAAAAGAAATGTATAGGTGCATTGCTAAACCCAATCCCAGAAGTAATGGAAGAATAACTGAAGAGCACTAACAATGGGGACCTCAATCTCATGGGGTTAGAAGAAGCATGCAAGAGGAAAGAGACTCAATTTCTCTTCACCGGATCCAGAAGTTGGAGGAAGTCCTTACTAGAGCTCAATTGATTCCATCCCTTCATTCAAGGAGGTACGCTCTTGAACACCAAACGCATGCTGAAAGAATTCCAAAAACGAGTAAGAAAAACAGATTTGCAGCGAACGGTTAGTGCGGGCAAAGAGCTAGTAGAATCAGGGAGATTCTCGAAGTTAACCAGGTTCTACTCTGTAGTCCCCAACTCCCCTCAATGAAGATAATCTCATAGAATATCAGAGGGCTAAACAATCCCTCTAAGCACATGTTAATCAAGAAAAGAATTAGTGAGGAAATATCCACAATCTTCTTCATGCAAGAAACCAAATGCTCCAGCTCCACTCTGGACACATCATTCAAAAGACTCTGGAAAGAATGCAATACCTTAGCGGTGGATGCTAATGGGGCTTCAGGAGGCCTTGCAATCATTTGGAATCCCCACTTTAATACCTCTAGAGAACAATCAAGCCAATTGACACCTCATTCAAGCTTCCTTTCACTTGATTGGAGCTAACATTCATAGATGTCTAATGAATGTCTACTTCCCCCAACCTCTCCAGCAAAAAACAAAGCTTCTTGACAGCATTGCAGATCTCAACAACCAGCGTACTCACCCTCTTTGGCTGATTGGAGGAGACTTCAACATGATAACAACCCTTCAGGGAAAAAAAGGAAGAAGACCTCACCTTGAAATGGACAACACCAAATTCAAGAACTTCATCCGCGATGAGCACTTCATAGATCTTCAAACATCTAACGTCATATTCACTTGGAATAAAAGAAGAGGTGGATCTCATCAAATTGCTTCCAGACTAGACTGCTTCCTTGTGACAGAAAACTTCATTCACCTAGGAGGGGAGCTTGCAATCACTATCATCTTGGCTTCTGGCTCAGACCGTTGGCCGATATAGTTCCAATGGCTCATACCGGGTAATAGCCACCCCAAAACCTTTTTGCTTTGAACACTTTTGGCTCAAACATCCAGGGTTCAAAGACCTTGTTTCGGATTGGTGGACCTCCCTCACACCACCCTTAGGCACAAAAGTGTATCAGTTCTAGCAGAAATTGAAGATGCTCAAAGGGAAAATAAAATTGTGGAACAAGACCACCTTCGGCAACATCTTCAAAGACCAAAGAGATCTAGAAGAGCAAATGAAGCAGCTCCAACAAAAATTCATATCAGAAGGATGATCAACGGAGTCAGAGAACAAGGAAAAGTCCCTAACAATCCAACTCGAAGAGAGAAGAAGCCAAGAAGAGATCCTGGTTGAAACAGAAATCTCGGATATGCTGGCTTAAGGATGGAGAAAGAAACACAAAATTCTTTCATCGCTCCACCATCTAGCACACGATGCACAACATAATCATAGTCCACAAAAATCAGAATGGGGAGCGTATGGAAAAACAAGAGGACATTACTGAGGAATTGCATAATCATTTCAAGGACATTCTCAAAGAATTGAATATTCATCGACAGGGGGCCATTCTCAAAGAACCCAAGATTCATCGACAAGTGGCCATAGGGAAAATCACACAGCACATCCCAAAATGGTCAATGAGGATCATAACAGGATGTTGCTCAAAGCCATGTCACTCGCAGAGGTCGAACAATCGGTTTTCCAATTAAAAGAAGGGAAAGCCCCCAGACTAGACTGATTCACCACCAACTTCTTTCACTTCCTATGGGACACTGTCAAAGAGGATGTTTGAGGCATAGTAGAGGAATCACGCAACACCCACTGGATTCTGCTAGCTCTCAATGTGACCTTCCTTACTCTCATCCCAAAGGAAGACAACATTGATTCTCCAAGTAAGTACAAGCCCATAACACTCTGCAATGTAATTTACAAAATCATTTCCAAAGTAATAGCTAATAGATTGAAGCAACTTCTTCCCATGCTCATTTCTCTGGAGCAAAAGAGCTATGTTTAGGGTAGGCAGATCCTTGATGGAATCATCTTAACCCATGAGGTCATACACCTTTAAAACCTCAAAAAAATCAGGCATGCTCCTCAAAATTGACTTGTCCAAGGCCTTTGACAAGCTCAGCTGGAACTACATAAAGCAAATCCTACTAGCCTTTGGCTTCAACCAAATTTGGGTCTGATGGATCATGAGCTTGATATCCTCCCCCTTTATCTCTATTCTGGTCAATGGGTATTCCCTTGGCAACATTCAACCCCTCCAGAGGTATTAAGGCAAGGGGACCCTCTCTCGCCCTTTCTCTTTGTTCTTATGGTAGAGGGTCTAGGTCGTTTGATAAAGAGTTCCAACCATTCGCACAACCTTTAGGGAATTCCTCTACACAATCTCCCCCCCTTTTCCCACCAACAATTTGTGGATGACAATATGATATGGGGCACCCCTCCGTACAGGAAGCTTGCACCCTCGAAACCCTGCCCAATTATTTCTTTGAAGCCTTTGAAACTGTTGTTAACCCTGAAAAATCTCAAATCTTCTTTTTTAATATGTCTCCTATCACCCAGCGCAACATAGCTCGCATCTTTAGCTTCACCATAACATCTCTGTTGTCCAAATACTCGGGAGCTCCTCTCACTGACTCAACTATCAAACACTCTTTCTGGAGAGTTGTTGGACATAATGGAGACTAAATTGTCCAACTAGACCCATCGCTCCCTCAACATAGTTGGACGTTTGATTCTCATCAAAGCTGTTCTTCAGTCCCTACCCATATACCTCTTTTCTGTTCTCGCTGCACCAAAATGGGTCCTCAAAGCCATTCACAATCTGCAAAGAACTTTCCTTTGGGGGCGAACGAAAGACAAAAACAAATGGGTGCTAGTCAAATGGAAAGAGGTATGTACACCGAAAGCGCAGGGAGGACTAGGACTGAGAGATCCATAGCATATCAATAGCGTCATGGGTGCCAATATATGGTGGAAATGGGTATCCAATCCTCACATACAGTGGGCAACCCAACGAGTTGCCAAATACGCAGGTAATTGGCCTAGGGAGGAACTAATCAGATTAAACATTGATCTTGGAGGATCCCAAATCTGGAATGCAGCCAACCAACAAAAACCACTGATCCAAACCCACAACTTCTGGGAACTGCGCAGTGGTACTCGAGACATATTCTGGGAGGCCTCATGGCAGCAAATGCCCAACCTATCCTCAATCTTTCCTCGGCCCCTCGTGAGCATAGTGTTACAAGAAAGAGAGCAAAACTATGTCCAAGACTTCTGGACCAATGAAACAACTCATGGTTACAGGACTTGGCTGCACAGATAGATGGCAAGCAGACTGGAACAATGAGCAACATAGAGATGGGAGGAATTAATAACAAAAAGAAGAATCAGAATTCAACATGGGCCAAACATTCTTCTGAGATTTTTGGGAGGAATTAATAACAAAAAGAAGAATCAGAACTCAGCATGGGCCAAACATTCTTCGCCAGGGCCATACTCCTAGTGGTAACTACTTTACCAAGGAAGCCTATCATCTATTACATCAGTCGAATCTTGGCCCCACCAATCAGATATGGAAGAAGATATGGTCTGCCAAGCTTTGGCCTAAAGTAGCTACTTTTTTATTGCTGCTCAATAAAAGATGCATCCTCACATGGGAGAATCTTTTGAAGCGGGGTTTTGTGGGTCCTTCAAGGTGCCCACTCTGTTAGAACAACATCGAAACAATCGATGATTCGTTGGACCTCTGCCCCACATCCAACACCTTTTGGATAGGATTGAAATTCTATGTAGAAGGTCCAATCAAGATAGGGTAACATCTCCAACAACATCAGCGAATGGCAGGATAACCCCTACTCAAGCAATCTTTTGAATTGTCTTTGGTAGTTGATTCCAGGTCTACTCATCTGTAATCTCTGGAAAGAAAGAAACAACAGGATCTTTAAAGACAACCTCAAATCACGAGCAAATTTGGGCCAAGCTACACAACGACTTAGAAGAAACTCTAGCCATGACTCACTAGGGGAAGGACAACCTCCTGACAACCATTGCTGAATGCATCATTTGGAACCATTGGCACATATGCATCAAGCCCCAATGGACAACCCCTCTCCGAGCACACGGAGAATTCACGCACTTGAACAATGGAAAACACCCCCCCTCCCCCCCGGACTGGTTTCTTCAAATGCAACTTTGATGGAGCCTCCAAAGGCCAACCCAGGGAAAGCGGGATTTGGGGGTACCTTCAGAGATTCTCATGGCAAACCCCTACATGCCTACTATGGAAACTTGGGGTGGAACAACAACAACTTCGCGGAGTTGGAGTGGCTCATCCAGGGTATCTCCAGAGGCATCGAGCTCAACTTTTTTCCACTGGAAATGGAGGGAGACTCACAACTCATCACTCAAGCAGCCCCCTGCATTCTTCTTGGCACTTCCCCCTCAAAGGTTGCTACCAGCTGGAGGTTCGCTAATCGTCTCCATTTCCTGGAACAATTGCTACAACACCACCGGGGCATTACCTTCCACCATGTGTGTATAAAAGCAAACACAATTACTGATCCTCTAGCCAACAAAGGAGTGGTAGCCATACAATGCTAAATCACTCTAACTTCTCTTAGATTGGGGATGAAACCTTGCGCGAGGAATGCCAAACTCTCCTCCAATAGGATCAACCTTCCTTGGATGTGGGTGACATGATGCGAATGTGCGGAGCCAGTTCATCCCATGCACGTTTAGTGAAGTTTTGCATCGCCAACTTTAACATGATGCAGAACCTCCTCTCAGCAATCATTCACATGAGCACTCTGATGCACATGATCTTCTGCCATACATTGAATCACATGCAACCCTAAGTGAACTGTCCCAACTCGCATATGCGAGCGTGCCACAAAATTGCACGTCATCTAATCTTGTGCCACAGGTCTTCAAAAGGCGCGGTCTTTCCTCGTTCTGTCATCCCCATGATGCTCCAGTTGGCCTCCAGAGCCTTCTTTGCCCCCTCCCTTGCCATTCAGTTGCTGCCTCAGTTTCCCCGCGTGCCCCTGAGCTGCACGTTCTCCCTCTTCTTGTGCGCCACCCTACTGGTGCTAGCCTGCCAGGAACCTCTCTCGTTGTTTCCCTTAAGGCTGTGCGCTCCTCGCAGTGTCCCCCCTGGCTGTGTGCCTCCCTTTGGAATTCCCTGCTTCTTCAGATTCATCCCGCTGCCCGCTTTCTGAGGCAGGATCCCTTGTTGCGCGCCCCTTGCATAACTCTCAGTTGCGCACCCCCTTGCTGTGCTTCTCTGCTGCGCGCTCCCTTGTTGAGCACATCACCACTTTTAGCTCGACCTCTCCGTCTCTGTTTGTTAGCCACCCATGGCTCCACGTCTATGCTAAAAGACCATAAGGGGTAGCGAAAGAGGTGCGTTCTCGGGTCGCTATCAACGCGGTCTAGACCGTTGTTTGGAATCCATTGAAGGCTCCTTTTCTGGTAGCCATGACAGGAAAACACCACCGTGGTCTGAGCACACCCATGAGGAGATCGCCTTAGCTCAGGAGAATCAGAGGGGCAGAAGAGGCCCTAGAAAGTCCACCATTGCGCACCCTCAGCAGCCCACTCCTCGAACATTCGAGTCTCTCCTGATTCGAGAGGCCTCTGGGGACGACACAGATGTGTGGATCATTGTATCAGACAGAGTCTGGACGCGAGTTCCTGACGCTAAGTACCGAGGCGCTCCCATCCTCTGCGCACCAGCAACAAAGCCCCTGCGTGTGCCTTTCATTGAGGAGGAGGCTATTGCACAGGAATATGGATGCCACATTGAGGAGGACCCTGCTACAGAGGATGATGAATGAACACCACGACTGCGCGACTGCTTGGCTCTTTTATGTTTTTTGGTATTTTAGCACGTACTATAGATATTTTGTTTTTATGTGTGTCACGGTACACTTTGTAAACATTGGCTGTTTGATGCTTTCAAGGGTTTGTTTTCCTCCTCGGAGGAAACCCCAAACCTGCGCTATTTTGAAAGCGTCTAACGCTAGGGTTTCCTCCTTGAAGTCAACCCAAAACTGCGCTATTTTGAAAGCCTCTAAGGCTGGGATTGGTTAAGCACCGCTTACCATTTTAGCCCGATGTCTATGTAAAGTGTTCTTTTGATCTAATATAGTTTAGCCGAACTTACAAAAAAATAAAATAAAATGGATTGTTGTCTATTTCATTTGTTTGCAATTGTTTTACTAGTTAGCATATTTTTCTCGGTTTAATGGATTATTGTCTAATTCATTTGTTTGCAACTGTTCGGTTAGTTAGCATATTTTTCTCATAAATTAATGTAGAAAATACATTCCATGCCTTTGTTTCCTTTGATTCTTACCATTGAGATTTGGAAATTTAGTTTTTATCTCAATGTGTTGATAGGTGGAAAATGTCTTGTGGGTCACTGAAAAATTGTCAATGCCTAAAATCTACATTATTTTTCATAATTGAATTTCTATTAAAAAAAGTTACTATTTAAATTATATGTTAAATAGTAGATATTTGAAGTGACAAATTAATTAAGGGGATTTGAACTTTATATTTTCTAGTTGTCATAATACTTTTTAACATGGCCATCCCTTGTCATTTTATGTTTTTTGCAAATTTGAAAATGTGATGTTTTTATCGATACATGTAAATGTATTAAATGTAACATTAATAATGCATTGAAAATGAGGCCAATGTTGAGCATGTGACATAATCTAATCGTGTCAGCTATTATGGAATTGGGATTATGCACTAAAACTGAAGTTTGGAATTTCATTTAACCTTTTTGATGTCAAATGAATTTTGATAATGCTTAATTTTTGATCTTATAACATTTGTCTTTTACATTTTTTCTAAAACCGAATTGAGAATAAATTGTATGGTGTTTACTTTATTCTCTCCTTTTTACAAGTCCTTGTAAATGATATTTTCTATTGACTCCCTTAAAGAACTACATATTATGTGAGACTTCATTACAATCATGTAGGTATAAACTTTATAAAAACTATCAAGCCAAAAACAAAATTCGCAACAATACATTATCTACTTTTCTTGTTGGTGGCCAATTGAGATCGGAATGCTATCAAAACATTTTAGTCGTCGAGTCTAGTATTCAAAAGTTGGACTTGCTCTTGTAATTCCACTATCTAGTTGTGAAGAGTGTAATATTCCAAATGGGAAAATAACAGTAATAACAGGTTAAAAGATATTAAGGAGACAACAAAACAAAAAATTGATATCAAAACACCAATGGAGCCATAAAACACTGTTGAGCCATTTTATTAATTTGCTAGAAATGAGTACAATGGAGGTGCTAGAATGAAGACACCTGGGCTTGCTCAAGGCAAGCTAGAGAAGCCCTCTAAATCAACGCTGAAATCCCCCACAGATGGTACGTTGTATGGCTATAGCTATGCGCTCCAATATGCTTGAAATGTTGTTGTGGCTCCCGAAAAAATATTGCTAGGCCCTGCTACATTGCTCATAAAATTCTGCGACTTAACCCTAGACTCTACTCTAGAAACCCACAAAAATTCACGTAGGAATTGGTCGAATGTTGACCTTGGAATTTCGGCCCAATTTCCCTTAGCTCACCTCGTTGATCGCTGAGTTAGGATCTTCGTTTGACACCTCAAATCTGCCCATAAAATTTTGCTAAATTAATCTTGGCTTTTCCTCAATAAACCCAGAAAAACCCCGAAAGGGTTCACCCAAAGCTTGATCTTGAAAATTGGCCTTCTTGGGCTTGGCTCACTGAACTGTTGGGTAAATCGATTCCCCTGTAAATCCTGCTACTAGAAGTCTCCAAAATGCCACAAAAATCCCTATTTGGAAGCTTCAAGCCTCCCCACCAAATCTCAACTACAACTCCCTCTCTTCTGACCTCCCAGAACAACCAAATCCTCTCTGCACTGCGTCCTCCCCTACGCGGTCTACTCCTCCTCTGCGCAATCTAGAACTGGCTACGCTTCTTCTTGATGTCGTTGATGGAAATTCTCCTCACAAGGTGTGGAACTCCTCTCCCGAATGGGCACTTGATGTCCCCCGAGGTAGAGGTTGAGATCTCCGCTTGATGATCTCGTGTGCTAAACAACACTGCAGAGTTGGCTCTCCGGCGCAAGTGTGCTCTATCAAAATGACAAGAAGAAAATAACTGAATGAATGAATGCCAAAATGAGCCTTCCCTTCTTCCTTTTATCCATTGAGTTCCAACGTATGCCTTGGGTCCCACCTTTTCCTATGCTTCCTCTCCTTGGCCAATCACGTGTTGCCTTCCCCTAGAAAATCCCACGCTGTCCTTTTCGTGCCTCTTCTATGCTGCCACCTAAGGCCAATTCGACCCCACCACTAGAGCCGCAATGTTCCCTTAGGGACTTTAGGAAAATACTTTATTTGGTATTTCCGCCTGACATTAGGAAATGTCAAAATAAACCAAAACTAATATTCTAATTCGCTGACTGCTAATTTGGAATATTACAGTGTTTTCCGCCAAATTTTTTTTGTCCTGAAGCAATGCCTGAGCAAGCATCCTCTCTAGTTGATGTTTTCCCACAGTCACTGTAAAATGTGCCAAGGTCCCAGATGCGACATTGACTCATCCCTGACTTTTGTATTGCCCTGATATGAAGGGATCCCTCAATACCCGGATCCCAAGCCATCATGTCCAACATGAAGCTCCCCTGCTCCATTAACCATTCTGCCAGGAATAAGTAGCATAAGCCCTCTGAACATCCTCAGTGAGTAGGGAATCATGATAATGTGGCATTATGCCCAACTCCTCATTAAGTTTCCCTACCAAGTAGTTCATCCCACACACTCCAAGAGTAAACCCTCAAAGATACCACCTAATCCTTGCGGAGATAGCGTCTCGCTCACATGAGCCCCTTCTGCTATCACCCCGCTGACCAACCTGCCATACTGATGAAGTCCCCCACTCCATCGGTGACTCGCTAAAGCCCAATGGAAGATCTACATGATCTCCCCATGTAGTATACAACTCACCCCTAGAGGTTATCGAGCTGTGTAGAGCTGTAATGCTCGGGTCTCCTGCTAATCTCGTAGAGGTGCCATCATGCTGTTGCTGTGCCACTCTGACTATGAGATACCCCCCATCGTGTGAAGACTGTATCCCTCTCTCCTGGGGCCTTGTGGCGAAAAATTTGTGAAGGAAAAGCTAATCCTGCCCGAGCATCTCCATGATGTTGATATCTACCCCTCCATTGCCGATCATGAGCTTGAGCAACAACATGATAAGTTTGCTTCGCCATGCAATGGAGGTCTGAGTGCTCCTCCACGTATCAAACCCAAGGTGGAATGGATCACTGTCTGCACTGTCCCAGCTCATCACAAAGTGGAGTGATCCACCTGCCCAACAGACCCTTAGATCCCCCAACCATATTGAGAGCTCACAACTCCTACTCCCCGCGGGATGCCGCTGCGTAACGGTGCTACCTACTAGAACCCATTTTGCCCTCATCTCTGACCCTTGTATGTATCCCTTAGGTGGACCCCAAGTATTAGGGGTTTGTCCCACGCATGCGTACCTGTCCTACTCCTGCGAGACCACGTCGTGATATCCGCTATCCCAACTCATGCTGATACACTTGGATACTTCTTGGAGTCTGGGTACCCTCTTGTAGGCGAAGTCTAACATTCACTGTCTCTCAAATGTGAGCCTAGGGGTGGAACATTACTACCTTGGCAATCAACCATGCCATCCCTAAGTCTGGACCCCTCAACTCGTGCACCTACCTAGTGTCTGAACTAGAGAGTCTCCTCCTGGCTCATGACATGCGGTATCTCATCCAATTGTCTAGGGTGATCCTCCCATGCCCTG
Source organism: Pinus albicaulis (assembly GCA_034641835.2). Lineage (NCBI taxonomy): Eukaryota > Viridiplantae > Streptophyta > Pinopsida > Pinales > Pinaceae > Pinus > Pinus albicaulis. The sequence continues at coordinate 890,405,172 of CM076579.1, forward strand.
TTGCTTGAATGGAGAGTGTCAAAGGGCACCAACCAACCACTCTGCGATCATAAGCAACACTGGAGGATGATGGGTAGGTATGTCCCAAAGGGTGTGATCCTCATCGGTCCTAGGTGCGCTTCATCCCATGGTACACCTATTGCTCTTGTCCATATGTCTATTTGGAGGCAATATTGCTCCAAGAGCCCATTGCTCCGCATCATGTGTCACTGCATACCACCAAGTATCATTGCACTCCTTGAACTGCCACTGTATGCCGCAACCTGCCCCTGTACACTAATGTATACCCCCGTCAACAACTATACCGTCATGTGTACATCCTGCATCGCCGCACTGGTCACTCCCCACATGTACTCGATGCGATGGGAAGCACTCCTCCACAACGCAATTTGACATACTACAACACACCCCAATGCATCTCCATGTCCATATACATACCATTGCCAATGATGGATGCTCCTACACGTCCCAGGTTGTAATGGCCTAAGGCTATATCCATATGCGTTAGCTCGTACTCGATCGGTACCATCACCGCCACTGTCGCATCACCATACTCTCCAATGAATGGATCTCCCTTCCAAATCCTCCTCGAGGGACCCAAGAAGTGAATCTCACTAGGTACCAATAGCGATGCCAATCCTACTCTGCTCCTCCATGCCCCACACAAATGCGAAAAATCCCCAGCTCCATACAAGGCACTCTCTGGTGGCCTACCAATACCTGTTCCTTTGTCAAACCCTTGACATAGTATGCTGATCATCCCGTGATCATGTGTACAATCCTCGTACCAAGACAACTCAAGAACTATGTATCTAAACTGGTTGGACACTAGTGCTAGCTGAAACTCCCATAGTGACTGTGCACACTCAACTCCTAGGTCAACTGTACCCTCCAGGTCGTAGTCAACTGGCATAACTGGGAAGTGATAGGTAGTCTCGCTTGAATCCCAATGCCAGTCCGGCTTCTAGTAAACCTAGTGCTTGGAAGCTCCTGTTGAGCTACACCTCGGTGCATCACCATCTCCATAACCCACTCATCTGTACCAACTCAGAATCTCTCGCCACCCAACCCCAAGAGAGGGATCGAATGTGTGAACTCCTGCACCTAGAGCAACCCTGGCATGTAGATGTTGGACCCTGTGCAACTCAAGTCATCTCATCCCGCTATCCAAGTCAACGAATGAGATCTGACTAGGTAGCTCTCTCTCTCTCTCCCCCCAATGGCCAAAGGTGACCCAACCGTGTTGCTAGCTCCATTTATGTATACTTGAAGGGGGCTGCTCTGACGCTCCAATGTGCCCTCTAGTTGTACCATAAGTTGCTTCAACTGAATCTTCACAAGTGACTCATGATCTTGAATATCTCCCATAGAGTCCACTGATACCACATGCACACTGGAATACGAAATCGACCTACTGTCATCAACTCTACATCACTGCTCATGCTCCCCAGAAGCATTCTCATATGACCCCATGGACTCATCCAAAGAAGAGTCCTCATTCTGACATACAGAAGGAATGTCCTCCTGCTCTACCTATGTATCTCTTAGTGCCTCATCAAAGGTGGATACATCTCCTGGCACCTCATCCATCTGTTGCGTGGAGTTGTCACCCAAAAACTCGGACACGACTCCGGTCACCACCTTAATGGATGACTCTATTGGGGTAGGCTTTACTCTCTCCACTAAAATGTCAATTGACACGGTCAAGGAAGTCTCCAACAAGGGTGAGTCTTGCGTCACATTAGGTGTATCTACGAGCTCCTAACAACCCTGTGTGCCCTCATCCTCCAAGTGCGAGGTAGCCATTTTGATGGCTTCCCCCTCTGTGATTCGGTCAAGCTGGAAAGAGGTATCCAACTTTTCCACTCGATCTCAAGACGTGCATTTAGTGGATCCATCATACATGGGAAAACGTGCCCTCCTAATGGTACGCTGCAACTTTGAACTCTACGTGTTAGAGCCCCTCACTGTTCCTTCCTTCTTCATCCTGCCTGAGCTGGCAGTGATCTCTGAAGGACAACACCGCTTTGAAGTTTTCCCCCATGCACTGCCATTCTCAGAAATAATCTACCATGGGTATATGATCATGCCACTTACCTTGCTCACTCGGTACTAGAGGTAAGAATGTAGGCATCATGAACTTGGTTGGCCTACTGAAGGTTAGCGAGTGAGTGGCTGGTAAAGGGTGGTCACATTGTTGTGAGACCCCTAAAGTCTCCCCAATTAGGAACTCATGATTGATGCTCTTATCCCTATTCTGTTGCTCGAGTCCTTCCAACATTCCCTTCTGTTCTTTGACTAAATCATTTAGTGCCTTTAAGATGCTACCAAACGTTGATTCCCCTTTGCTCCTTGACTCCTCCATATTTTCCACCTTTACTGCCCACCCTCCTTGTTCATAGGAAAAGGTCCCCATGGTTGAGCCAAGAACGAAGCTTTGATACCACTGTAATATCCCAAATGGGAAAATAACAGTAATAACAGGCTAAAAGATATTAAGGAGAACAAAACAAAAACTGATATCAAAACACCAATGGAGCCATACAAAACTGTTGAGCCATTTTATTAATTTGCTAGAAATGAGTACAATAGAGGTGATGAAATGAAGGCACCTGGGCTTGCTCAAGGCAATCTAGAGAAGCCCTTTGAATCAATGCTGAAATCCCCCACTGATGGTACATTATATGCTTATAGCTCTGTGCTCCAATCTTTCAGAAATGTTGTTGTTACTCCCAAAGTAATTTTGCTAGGACCTACTACACTGCTCAGAAATTCTGGGACTTCAAGCCCAGAGTCTACTCAAGCAACCCACAAAACCCACAAAGGAATTGGTCAAATGTTGACCTCGAAATTTCGGCCCAATTTCGCCTAGCTCCCCTAGTTGCTGGCTGAGTTAGGATCTCTGTTTGACACCTCAAATATGCCCAGAGAATTTTGCCAACTTAATCTTGGCTTCTCTTAAATAAACCCAGGAAAAATCCAAAAGGGTTTGCCCAAAGCTTGATCTCGAAAATTGGCCCTCTTGGGTTTGGCTCACTGCATTGCTTGGTAAATCGATCCTCCTGTAAATCCTGCTACAGGAAGTCTCCAAAATGCCACAAAAATCCCTGTTAGGAAGATTCAAGCCTTCCCACCAAATTTCGGCTGCAACTCCCTCTCTTCTCACCTCTCGGAACAACGAACTCCTCTCTGCACTGCGTTTTCCCCTACGCAGTCTCTTTCTCCTCCTCTGCGCAGTCTAGAACTGGCTACGCTTCCTCCTGATGTTGCTGATGGAAATTCTCCTCACAAGGTGTGGAACTCCTCTCTCGAGCAGGCACTCTATGTCCCTCGAGATAGAGATTGAGATCTCCGCTTGAAGATCTCGTGTGCTAAACAGCACTGCAGACTTGGCTCTCTAGCTCAAGCGCGCTCTCTCAAAATGGGAAGAAGAAAATCGTTGAATGAATGAATGCAAAAATGAGCTTTCCCTTGTTCTTTTTATCCATTGAGGTCTAATGTATGCCTTGGGTCTCACCTTGGCCTGTGCTGCCTCTCTTTGGCCAATCACGTGCTACATTCCTCTAGCAAATCCCACGCTGTCCTTTTCGTGCCTCTTCTACGCTGCCACTCAAGGCCAATTCAACCCCACCACTAGCGCTGAAATTTCCCCTTGGGGACTTTAGGAGAAGACTTTATTTTGCTTAATTATTAGTTGTGGGCCCCCTACCCACTTTATTTCTGCTCGACATTAGGAAATGCCAAAATAAATCAAAATTAATATTCCAATTAGATGACTGCTAATTTGGAATATTACAAAGAGCTTCAATTTTTTCTTGTTACTTGGCTAAATTCGCTGTCAAAGCTTTAACCTCCAACACTTTGCACACTTGTCACCATTTGCTCCTTAAGCTTCAAAGTCATCACTATCAAATCTAATTTGAGGGCATCTAATTTTTTCATCAACTGATTGACATTATCGTAGCCACAATTGGTATTCGAGGCACAACTATTGTTGCCTGCTATTCTCGCTTTGCTCTCCACATTGTAATTTCCTTTTTCTTTGCAGTGTCAACCGAATTAATCCACCTTTTGGGTCCTTTCTTCCAACTGATGAAAATATAGACAAACGCTGTGCTCCACGAGTCCTATGGGATACAATTATTTTCACCGAAATCGACGAGTAAAGCTTGGTGACGTTCAACCCAGGAACACAAAGTCCATCCAAATCGTTTATGTGATTGTGCTTATTTGCAGAGCTCGTGGGCAATTGAGTCGTAAAATCTTGCAAATTAAGCCTATATTTGCATTGATAATCATCAAACAAAGTTGACATTAGCATTAGATTTCTTTCCAGGTTCTCTTTAGAGGTCGAGCCCTGTCACTATTGTAAATTAGCCCTCCATAATTTTCCAACTTGTAACTAGGGTGTTGATTGACCTCCAACCAAATCTCGCTGCAATTTGACATTTTGCCAGTCCCTAGCTTGTTAGAAGAGGTTGAATTAACCATGAATTTGGATCTAACTATTGCAAAGAAAGTTTCACCAGTTTGGAGTTTGCATGTTCTCCATGGAATGAGCCACAACCTACGACGATTACTCCCCAAATGGAGGACTAAAATGGAAAGCCCTCTTGGATTGTGGTGTTTCCCCATAAATGTATTCACTTGACACTAAATGCCACATGCTAGTGGAGTAAAGGCAACATCACTCTTCATAATTTCCTTGTTATGAATCAACACTTAAGCGATTGTCTTGCGCTGAGGCTGTACCATGGTTTTCCAAATATGGTTTGTCCTTGCAATCGTCTTTGGAATACCTCATTTCCATGCTTCAAATACAACACTGTTACCAATGAAACAGGTAACCTGACTTCAAAACGGGAACTCTAGCTCCAAAAAACTTAAAAAACATGGAAAAACACACCAAAATGCACTTGGTCTTAAAATTTCTATTCCTATTTTGGCAGTACCCCAAAAAGAAATAATATTTTTAATTTTTAAATTCAAACATTAAAAAAAAACCTAAAATTTAAGAAAAAAATAAATTTTAAAAATAGAAATAACATTTTAAAGCTTAAAATTTAAAAACATATAGGAATAAAAAAATAAAAATAAAAACAAAATAAAATTTTTAATTCAAACATTAAAAAAAACCTAAAATTTAAGAAAAAAAATAAAATAAAAAATAAAATGTAAAGATTAAAATTTCTAAATATATAGAAATAAAAAAAATAAAAATAAAAACAAAATAAAAATATTAAATAAAAAAAAACAAGTTAAAAAAGGAAAGAAATTATAAAAAATTAAATATAGAAATTAAATTTAAAAAAAAAAAAAAAAATGTTTATTAAATTAGAAAAAAAAATTAAATTTAGAAAAAAAAATTAAATTTAAAAAAATATATTAAATTTTAATATTAAAAAAAAAATTAAAAGTAAAAAAATGGAAAATTAATTAAAAATAAAAAATGAAAAATAAAATACAATAAAAATATTAAATTCAAAAAATACATATTTTAAAAACAAATAGATTTTAAAAAATAAATTAAATTTAAATTATAAAAAATAATATATATATATATATATATAGATATATATAAACTTAAATTAAAAATATATATTGGATTTTATTAAATTAAAAAAAAAATTATTAATATTAAAATAACAAATTAAATTTAAGAAAAAAAATAATTAAATTTTAATAAATAAATGAATAAACAAATAAATTTTGAAATAAAAAATAAATTTTAAATATAAAGAAAAAAAAAACAAAAACATTGTTAAAATAAAAAGTTAAAAAACTTTAAAAATCAATTAAAATTGAAAAATTGAAAAAAATATATTCAAAAATATATATTAAATAAAAAATAAATTAATTTGAAAATATTAAAATTTAATTAAAAAAAAATTTAATTTTAAACATAAAATTTTGAATTGAAATAAAAAAAAATATAAAATTTTAACCCTTAATTAAAAAAAATAATAATAAAAAAAAAAAAATTAAAAAAATATTAAAATTCTAAATAAATTAAAAAAAGAATATTAAATTTTAAAAAATTAAATGAAAAAACTAAACATAAAATTTAATAATAAAAAAAAATATGAAAAATTAAAAAAAAAATCAATTAAATAAAAAAAATTACAAAATTTAATAAAAATTATTAACAAAATTTAGAAAAAAAAATTAAAAGCAAAAAAAAAAAGAATAAAATTAAAAAAAGAAAAAAAAATTAAAACAAATTAAATTTCAAATATAAAAATTAAATTAAAAAAATAATTTTAAATTTTTTGAATTAAGAAAAAAAGTTAAAAAAAATCAAATTAAAAAAATAAAAAATAAAAAGAAGAGAATTTTTTTGATGCGTGGTATTGCCAAATGACCATAACTCGAGGAGTGGTTGTGGAGGCGTTGAGAATCCGCCTCTACTTGTGAGGAGAAGCGAATTCTGATGACTAAAAGCCAGAGATTCAGGAATCGACTCTCCACTCTGAAAGCAGTCCAGAATCAACCTCCATGGAGCGGGAAGGCGATCGAGAGAATGACCTCCGCGGCGAAAGTCGATTGGCGTGCTATCACGTCAAAAAATTCTCTAAAAAAAAAAAAAATTTATTTATTTATTTATTTATTTATTAATATATATATATATATATATATATATATATATATATATATATATATATATATATTTAAATTTTTAATATATATATATATATATATATATTTTTTTTTTTTTTTTTTTTTTTTTTTAATTTGATTTTTTTTCTTTTTTGTTTTTATTTTTTAATTTTTAATATTTTAATTTTTTATTTTTTAAATTTCAAAAAATTAAATAATTTTTATTTATTTATTTATTTTTTAATTCAAATTTTTTATTTTAAATTTAATTTGTTTTAATTTTTTTTTCTTTTTTTAAAATTTTGTTTTAAAATTAATTATTTTTTAAAATTCGAAATTTATTTATTAAATTTATTTTTAATTTAATTTAATTTAATTTTAATTTAATTTTTAATTTAATTTTTTAAATAAATCTTACAATTTATTTAGTTTTTCATTTTTAAAATCTATAAATTGTTTCATTTAAAAAAAAAACAGTAAATTTATGGATATTTGTTTTTCAATTATTTGCACGTGGTTTTTTTAATTTTTTTTGTCTTTTAATGATAGTTTTTTTATTTTAATTTTAAATTTTATTTCTATTTTTTCTTATTATTATTATTATTTAATTTTCGAAATTTTAAATTTAATTTTTTTATTTGTTGTTGTTTTTTTTTTTAAATAAAATTAAATTAAAATTATTATTATTACTATTTTAATTTTTAATTTTTTTAATTATATGGTTTTTAATACTTAGAAAAAATGTTTTGATATTTTTTTTTTTGGTTAATTTTTGTTTTTTTTCTTTAAACTATGTGTTTTTTTCTTCAAATTTTGCATTATTTCTTTTGATACTCCCAATTATTGGTTATATATATATATATATATATTTTATCTAAGTTTTGTGTTTTATTACTAACATGAAAATCACCACTCTAAAAAAAAAAGTTTGATGCTGCATCAATACGTTTCAAAATTAGCATGAAAATCACTGCTCTAAAAAAAAAAGGTTGATGCTGCATCAATATGTTTCAAAATTAGCATGAAAATCACTAACATTTTAAAACAAATATTCATATTTCATAAATAAAAATGTTAGTGTGTCAAAAATGTGCACAAAAAGAAAAATGGGTGATTCTGCATCACCACTTTTCAAAATCGGGTGTTTTTTATGCTACCAAAAAAAGTAGGTAACAGTACGGTTACCTATTTCATCGGTAACAGTGTTATACTTCAAATAAAATCGGGGTGCCACGAAAGTCGTTGGGCCTGCATCCCAATTGTTCTTATGATTTTTTATTTAAATAATAATATGTTGTTTATAGGACCCTTTGATAATGAGTAATGTATAGATATAAGTCATGGAGCCTTTCTTATTCATGTTGGGGTCTTTGGGGTTAAGGCAAGTGTCACCACCCTACATCTCCATTGATTTCTAATTGCTCGACCAAGAGTTGGCACACTTGATTAGGACTCTAGTTAGCTTCTATATTTTGACTTTTCAGAGTATGGAAGAATTTTTTTGTGGAATTTCATCATGTAGCCTTTTTATTCTCTTAAGAAGGTTCTCCAAGTATTTGTCTCTCGACTATGTTCCTTTGTATAACTTTTGAATAGTGATGAGAGAATCCCCCAATATGTAAATAGTTGAAGAACACTGTATCAAACTTTATTAATGTAAAGAAGGGTTTGAGAATGTCCACAAATACCCCTATGCCATTTTAGATGGTGTAAAGGCATTAATGATTTAACAAAATAACAATTTCTATTTTTAGGATGACGATGAAGATTTTGATGGGTTTTGTACATGCCACACACAAAAACAAGTAAAATAGTGTGTTATATCTATTTTGGTCAAATTAAGGTTCGACTTATAACAAAAGTGGGGTCTCATAATGATTGAAATGACAGTTATAATTATCGTGGTAATGTTTTTGGATGAAAATACACAAAGTTGCAAATAAAATTAGCTTGATAATAGAGTTGGACAAGTCATTTTGTTTTTTTTAGGGAAAGGAGGACAATAAGAGAGGAGGGTTGGAGACAGTTGAACACAATCCATGACTAAACCATAAATACGCCATAACAAGAAAGGCCCCAAGATGTATGATTATTAGTGTAGGTATTGCTAGGATTGCCTATCCCACATGATCCACTAGCCCCACCCCTATGGTAAACCTCACAACAAATGAGACCACCTTCCCAACCTTTAAAGGGAAGTTCTTCGAAAGGTAAAAGGAGGAAGAAACAACAAGTAGCTGATTTTGTTTACTCTTAGGACATTTTCCTCTATGAGATTGGTCCTCATAATTAACCCTCTAATCCTTAAGCAATAAAGGTTTAGTTAGTAGTGGCTAGTATGCCATCCATGTCTATAAGAGAGCTCAAGGAACACGACAAAACAATCCATGTCTATAAGAAGCGAGCTCTAGGAACACAACAAAACATAGAGATTTCTCATACTACCAATTTGTTGGATTTTGAGAGAGAGTCAAGTCCATTTTCATTGTTATAATTCTTGCTGTATCCATGTTCGAAGAATCAATCACATTAAGATTGTTCTCATTTCCTCTCATTCTTTTTGCTCTATATACATTATTGTAAGCTCACTATTTTATGACGGAAATTGATTACCTAGGACTGAGATTTATAGTCACCAACTAGTGCCTTCATTGTATTCAAAGAAATAATTTATTTTATTTTGTAATCATGATTGGGGTACATTGTCATTGATTAATTAATAACGTTCAAGCATATTATGTTAATGATTATTTAATTTTTTGTATTAGAATATGTTAAACGAATTGATGAATCTATCTTTGTGTGCATAACTATTTAATTTTCTATCTCATGTATGCATTTAATAGGAAAGAAATGCTCGACCTCCTCTTATCATTCATTTTCATGTTCTTTTATTTTGTCTTCTAAATATGTTAGTCACTACTGCAACTACCTAAATAAACAGATAGGTTGTTACGTATGGAGGTCATTTTGAGTAAATAAGGCCCATGTAGTAGTGTGACAATAATTATTGTCTCAAGGCTTACTAAAAGTTTTTGCCTACTAGATTACTACTCTATACGCTCCTTGGAGGTAGATAGAACTATATAAAGAAGTAGAAACAATGCAATGTGAAACTTTCTGCAAAGTATATTTTAATTGAAGCTTTGCTAAGATGGAGGTTGCTGCCTCAAGCAGGTAAGTGAACATTTCTCTCATCAATAAAGATATAGCATTTTGTGGCATTCTAGATCTTTTATGACCTATTGTTGTTGTAATCTATCAGTTCTATAATAAATATGGGTAAATTGTATTATCTCGACTGCAAGTCTTCTAATTTACTAATAAAGAACACAAGTGGTATCAAAGTAATTTCTTGAGCCAATATTATATGAGTATTTTTTTAGTCAACTTATATGTTTTATACATTTTGTTACATTTATATTATTGTTATGTTCTTTGTATGACTATCCCCACATGCAATTTGTATGCAATGGAGACAACAGAGGATCATAGAGGGGTGATATCTCCTGAAATTTTTTTGGGTGGTTTTTTGCATCCATTTTTAGTGGCTTTTGGAACATGGCTTTTGCTTTTAGCAATTTTGTGGTGTATGCTGGTTTAGTCCATGTTTTATAATTATAGTTAAGCAACTAAGATTTTAATCTAATTTGGGTAAATAGATTAGGGGTTTTGGATGCTGTAGGATCATATATATTATATTTTAAACAATGAAGTTGATTGATAAAAAATAGAGGTATGAATCCAAATTGTTAACTAGTTTTCCTAATTTGGATTTCCAAGGTAAATATATGTGTAATATGTGATTACTATTGATTTACCTTTTTATTATTATTAAGAATATGTGTACGCATTGCATTACTATATTAGGTTTAAAAAATACATATATATTAACATGAGGTTCATAAAGTTATGAAGTGCTAACAAAACTTGGGCCTGCTAACTGCGTTTACATAGTTTACTAATTTAAGTAATTCTATTTAAAATGCTACTTATTTAACAATTCTTCTTAAATAAATCTAAAGTGCGTGCTAAAAAACTTACTGAGAGATAACTACTTCTTTAGCTATTGACTACTATGATTTGTAATTGTAGAAGTGCATATTGCAATTTTTAGTTTGATTACAGGATGAGGCAATGCTTATAATAATACTCCGTTTTAATCAAATGAAGTTCACATCCCATAAAATTAGATGCCCTGTTTATAAATTTGAGATTACTCTAAGGATTAATGAATGCTAGAATTAACTTGTCACAAAATATAAAGAAATTAATTGAATATTTAAAATTTGGAAATGTAAGAACATGTGTATAGTAAAATAAAAATATATGCACAACAATGAACCTCAAAGAAGGGGTGCTACCTCCTTCGAGGTCGTGTTGCTAAGGAAAAAACTCATTAATTAAATGGTGTAATTAAACATTGATATTGGACCACTACTTTCATTAAATAAAAAAACTATCAATGACATGAATATATATATATATATATATATATACTTTCATTAAATAAAAAAACTATCAATGACACACACACACACACACAAACACACACACACACACATATATTCCAAGGGAAAAAATCATAATTTTATTCAACTTGAAACAAGTAATAAAATTACATTTTGTATACGCTGACAACATTCAAACAAATAAGCCACACGACTTATGAGTAAAATCATAATTTTATTCAACTTGAAACAAGTAATAAAATTACATTTTGTATATGCTGACAACATTCAAACAAATAAGCCACATGACTTATGAGTAAAAACAAGAGAAATATGGTAAAAAATTAAATGTGATAATAATCACTTCTCATTTTTTCCTTTCTTTTTTCTGAACCTTTTTCCAACCCCATGGGTTGGGGTCAATCGGTACCATTGTTAATTCATTTCCAGACAATGGAAATAAAACTAGCTAGGGTACTGGTAGCTATCTCTGAGAAGAGATGTGGTGGCTACAGACCTCTGAACTGCTTTACAATGAGGCGCGAGGGCCTATTTATTATTGAGAACCCTAAACATCCCAAAAACCTAACCCTAGGAGATGAAGCGCCAAAACTATGGGCCCCGTTTGGGTAAATTGGTGTTTCAACTTCCCAGGGACGTAACTTTGGCATACTATCTCCGTTTGACGCATATGATACATCATTAGAAAGCTCTATCCGAGGACTACAGCTGTCGGGACGAATTTTATCAGAAAGCTCTATCCGAGGACTACATTTGTATGCAGAGGACCACTGGGTTGGGATCAACCGGTTCCATTGCTAATTCATTTCCATTTGTTTGCATAGGAACTAATTTGTTTGAGTTTGAGCTCTTAGAGACATAAGTTTTGTTCATACCCCCCATGCCCTTTTCATTGTGTGCTTCCTCTTTCTGTTGTTTTGATGCTTGGATCTCCATTGATCCAAAACATTTTTGAATATGAGTTGTGTCGTTGGATTGAGTTGCAACACCCCCTTATGCTTGGTTACCATGTTGAACCAAAGCATCCACTTTTGTTTGGATAAGGTATTTCTCCATAGTTTCTTCTTCTTCTTCTTCTGATAGATGTAGATTAGATACCTACCATCCTTTTGGCTTATGGGCCTGCCTCTTTTTCTTTTTTCTTTGTGCGCATGTGTTTTCCAGGTCTCTTGTTTGAAAGCATAATCGACATCTAAATGTCATGTTCTTGTAATCTAATACTTGGTATAACTGAAAGTTTTTGTGTTTCAGTTGAATGTGGCCAGGTATACCTTTCCTGAGGTCGATCTCTACATAAATTTTGACAAAAGTAAAAAGACCTTTCTTTTTTAATTCAAGGTCGAGCTTATGGTGCTAGAAAGAAAGAGGGATATTTGGTAGTCTCACCCATACCAATATTGTTGAGACCACCATATTTGTGGCATAAAAACCTGAGAACCATGGAGTAATGAAGAGCCCAACTTTACCCCAAAACTATGGCCCATCATCTAGGACTTTCTCCAAATCTCTCTGTGTATAAAATTGAACTATCAATAAGCCTTTGGAACATAAGTAGATGTCATAGTTGGTGTCGAAGAAGAAAAAACCCATTGGTGTTATACATCATATTTAGGCTAGAAACCATTTAAGCCTGCAAATAACAACCTTGGGTTAGAAAGTATAAAAAGAGTATTAACCTCTGGAATATTAACTTCCATTGCTGGTACTTGTTGTTGATTTTTGAGTAGCTTGGGAGGTACTCCAAGCCCCAGGGTTCATGGTTTGGAGGGTGGAGCACCACAAGAGTCACTTGTGGGCTTGGAAACCAAGGTTGGTGATTTGCACCCGTAGATTTTCGGGCCATAACCATGGAAAAATTTCGACATGTGATGGATGAAGATGATAATACTCTTGAGATGAATTCGACACAATGAAAATAATCCGATTCTGATTTGTTATGTTTATTTAAGCATTGACAGTTATGTGTTTATGGCAACATGACGCAGGGCTTGCATGATAGAGGATATTGCCATGAAATCTTGAAGAAGGCTCAGGTTGAGCCTTTCCTTGGAAGCATTAGGAACCCATGGGGATTATACATCATATCTAGGCTAGAAACCGTTTAAGCCTGCAAATAACAACCTTGGGTTAGAAAGTATAAAAAGAGTATTAACCTCTGGAATATTAACTTCCATTGCTGGTACTTGTTGTTGATTTTTGAGTAGCTTGGGAGGTACTCCAAGCCATAGGGTTGATGGTTTGGAGGGTGGAGCACCACAAGAGTCACTTGCGGGCTTGGAAACCAAGGTTGGTGATTTTCACCCGTCGATGTTCGGGCTATAACCATGGAAAAATTTCGACATGTGATGGATGAAGATGATAATACTCTCGAGATGAATTTGAAACAACGAAAATAATCCGATTATGATTTGTTATGTTTATTTAAGCATTGACAATTATGTGTTTATGGCAACATGACGCAGGGCTTGCATGATAGAGGAGATTGCCATGAAATCTTGAAGAAGGCTCGGATTGAGCCTTCCCTTGGAAGCATTAGGAACCCATTGGTGTTATACATCATATCTAGGCTAGAAACCATTTAAGCCTGCAAATAAAAACCTTGGGTTAGAAAGTATAAAAAGAGTATTAACCTATGGAATATTAACTTCCATTGATGGTACTTGTTGTTGATTTTTGAGTAGCTTGGGAGGTACTCCAAGCCCTAGGGTTCATGGTTTGGAGGGTGGAGCACCACAAGAGTCACTCGAGGGCTTGGAAACCAAGGTTGGTGATTTTCACCCGTCGATGTTCGGGCCATAACCATGGAAACATTTCGACATGTGATGGATGAAGATGATAATACTCTCGAGATGAATCCGACTCAACGAAAATAATCCGATTCTGATTTTTTATGTTTATTTAAGCATTGACAGTTATGTGTTTATGGCAACATGACGCAGGGCTTGCATTATAGAGGAGATTGCCATGAAATATTGAAGAAGGCTTGGGTTGAGCCTTCCCTTGGAAGCATTAGGAACCCATGGGGATTGAGTCATGGTGTTTGTTGTTAGTTTTGTGCTTTCAGTCTTTTGTGATTTTTTTTGCGTCCGACTTAGAGTTTTGATTGCATCTAGTGTATGGACATACCACTTTGTTTGAGGTGTCATATTGGTATTGGTTTTTCATATTTTTCTTGCCTTTATGTTTTGAGTGTCTTGGGAATTGGTTGGGGAAAGAGGAAAGTTAACGGAACTCTGGGAAATCCGAATGAAACCTGACAAGTAAAGTAAGACTGGATGAAGATCGATGAATGTATAAGGGCAGCTGAAGGCAAGAGTATGACAACTAGTTGGATTGAATGGACGGTGGCAGGACAATCATGAGAAATGTAACATGAAAGGTGAAGTAAATAGGTCTAAGGTGTTATATGTCTTGTCTATGTTAAGAACTATCGTTCTCAATGTTGTGCATGTTGTACACGAATAAAGGGAGTTATCTTAACCTTGACCTTATAATATCTGATAATTATGTGGTGATCATGATTATGCTGATAATTACATGTATATGTATGTATGAATGTTGTTGTCTGACAATGTCGTTAGTGATCATGATTGTTTTATGTTGATGTTTATATGTATATATGTATGTATGTCATTGCTTGATAGGGGCATCATGAATAATTCTGGTGGAGGAATGATTGCTTATGTAGGTGAATGGCATGAAGAGGTTCCTAGTTTATGAGGAATCAAGTGGGAAGAGTAACCCTGACAAATATACAAGGTCAATATCCTATGGATATGAATTGATATTGTATCCCTGTACTATGCCTATGTTTATGTTATGGACAGGTAATGCTGAGGAATACATCTGCGAAATGGAAGCAGTGTGATCAACGACATGCTGGAACATGCACGAATAGTGGAAAGACACTAGAAGCAAGACTGCTTGGTAGAGTCAGTTTGTGGTCTATGGATGTGAAATACTACTGTTGTATATATGTTGTACATGTTGCACTTGTGATGTTGTGTGCATGCGGTGTTGTATATATATGGTGCTATGTACAAATGGTGTTGTGTACATGTTGTTTATGCAGTGATATGTACAAATGATGTTGTGTTCACGTTATTTATGCAATAATATGTATATACGGTGTTGTGTATATGTTGTTTATGCAGTGATGTGTACATATGGTATTGTGCACATGTTGGATATGCGGTGATGTGTACACATGGTGTTGTGCGCATGTTGGATATGCAGTGCTATGTATATAAGGTGCTTTGTGCATGTTGCATATGCAGTGTTGTGTACATATGGCATGGTGTGCATGTTGTACATATGGTGATATGTACATGTGGTGATGTGTGTATGTGGTGTTGTGTACACGTGGTGTCGTGTACATGTTGTACATGGGGTATTGTGTGAGGGTGGCGTTGTGTACATGTGGTGCTGTATACAAATTGTGCAGGTGGTACATGTTGTGCATGTGGTATTGTGTATATGTTGTGCATGCGGTACTGTTGTACATGTGGTATTGTGTGCATGTCGTACATGTTGTGTTGTACACATGTGGCATTGTATGCATGTTGTCTATGTTGTTTCATGTACGTGTGGTACTATGTATGTGCATTCCGTAGTTGTTGTATCGTGACATGTGTATTCATTGTGTTGTACTTTGTGTATGTATATGTATTGTGTTGTACACCATATGTGTATTGTGTTTTTTTGTACACCAGGTGTAGGTGTATGTCTTGTGTCGTATACTGGATGTAATAGGTGTATGTGTTGTGTTGTACGTCATGTGTAGGTGTATGTGTCGTATGTCAGGTGTAGGTGCATGTATTGTTTGATGTTGTATGTTGTGTGTGGTTGTATGTGTGTGACGCACACTATGTGTATGTGTACGTGGTTGAAGAGAAGGCACTGGGTGTTTGTTGGGTGTGGCAACTGATTTGGTGTGCATACAGAAATGACAAAGGATAAAGATAGAAGCTAAGGATCGATTAAAAGATAAGTATCAATATTTTATTTCAGTTTTAATTATGCATGTGATCTATGATTTTTTGTTTATGATGGTTACATGCGATCTATGATTTTGATTTATGATGACTGCGTTTTGATATAATTGGATGTGATATGTTTATGCATGATGATTTGAGCAAACAACTAGTTTGACTTGTTGTGACTGGAAGTAAACAAATTTGCAAGTGTACCTTATTGACGGGCCACCGATGATGTATGATGTGAATTTATTTCAATTTATCTTGAATCTAATGGAAAGTCAGATGCACAATGGGAGTGTGCCATGGAACAATGAGTCGGTAACTGTTCACAAAGAGGACAAGTGGCGCATGATTGTAGCGCTAGGCATTGGAAGCAGACTTTGACTTTGACAATGGATTCTGTACTTCTCGGGAAGCATGTGAATCCTGATACTACTTTTGAGGGTGGATGTGTGAGCATATGGATTCCCTTGTTCCAAATATAGGCATCATATCCTTTTATTTGCTGGTTAGAGAACATGTGCATATGTGTATGTGTATATTATTGTAAACATTGTATCGAGTTGGATTTATAAATCTCCATATACAATATGGTTATTTTCTAGTTGAAGAAAATGTGTGTAAGTATATGTGGTTGTTATTGTAAATACGATAATGATTTGTGTTATAAATCTCCAGTAAACAGTATGATTGTCATGTTTTTAGCAGGATGTCATTGTAAATGCTCCAACAAGCTAAGTTATAAAGCTCTATGGGAAATATGTTTTTATTTTTAGCGGTCTTGCTGGTTGTGGGTGTCATTAAAAACTGAGGATGATGTCCCCCCAAGGGGGAGGTTTTTCTAACAAACCTGGTTAAAAATACATGTAATAAAGTTAATAAAGGAAAAAATAAGACCAAGATCATGAGACACGTATTCCAAGCTGAATGTTGGACAAAAGATCCTAGTGTGGGTGTTCATTTGGTTTGTTATGGCTAAGGGAAATTGGAAAAGGAAATGGAAAAGACTTTGAAAAGGAAAGAGACATTAATTGACATTTTATTTATGAAAATAACGGAAAATAGGAGAAAAAGAAGGTGAAAGGTCACAGGTTGCATGTGAGGATAACAATGAAGGAAAATAATGGAAATTGAAGAAAATATAGGCCTCGTTGATAAAAATACTTTTGAGGATCAGTTCACAACCTTATTATCAGTTAAGTTTTGAGCTCTCTCTATTCTCTCTACCCTCTCATACTGATTTGAAAGGAGTGTATTAGTTTGCTGTGCTAAGTGTCCTTTCAGTTTGAAAAACATGTGCAATTTGTCTCCATTTGTTTGCTTAAGGAATGAGTTTTTTAACCATGAAACATAGATGAATTTGTGAACTTTAAGCATGGAAATAAGCCTAAATAGCACTATATAGAAGTGTATAACAAAGAATAAACATCATACATAAGTTTTACACAGCAGACATGATGAAGTAGTTCACCCCTCCTGGGCTACAGCAGTTGGTCCAACTCCCAATGGCATGTCCCTCTTTGTCATTATGCTCAAAATTAAAAATTAAATGTGTTTACAAGCCTCTAATGGTTGTTTTCTCTGCACCAGTGGCTCCAGAATGCTCAAATTAGTCTTGGTAAACTCTTGTTTCACCCAAATTGGTCAAAAATTGACTTCCCAATGCATTTTTCCCAATATCAGCTAGAAAAGCTCCACCAAAAGTGGAGAACTGCAGTTAACTGCAGTTAGTTTGGAAAAAAACCCAAATTTGGTGGCACGCTATATTTCCGCTAACTCTAACCATTTTCATTTAAATCAAATGGTTTGGGCGGGGTGGTCACATGCCGACCCCCCATCATTAACTCCGCGACTTAATTGTTTTGAAACTTCGCATGGCATGGAACTCGGAGGTATCCACGTTCCGAAGATCGTGGCATTCATTGCCACCAAACTGTGCATGTGACCTCTGTTTCATCCGCCGAGGTTATGGTTTATCCAACCGTCGCAACAAATGTCGACTTACCGCACTTGTAACCACATCTGCGAAGCCGCCGGGCGTGGTTTGTTTAACCGCCGTATTGTAGTTTGATGTCACAAAATGACATATGAATGTAAATTTTTCCACCGGTTAAGGTTTTTAGCCGACAGTTTACATAAATGTTACGGTTATATAATGTAACATGTGACTACTCCATTGGGGCCGCCAGCGGGTTGGGACCACTGGCGGCCCCCCCTCCGACTGCAAACACGTTACAGTTGAAATTAAAGCGGGTGACTATATAGGTAAGCAACACGATATAGGAGAGATGGTAGAAGACTTGGCATGCACGCCGTAGGTCATGGGGTCGACCCACCCTGACTTCACCAAAATTTTATAATAGCCTCTTGGGGATATGTGGCAGCCTCTAGGCTTGCCACGTGTCTCTCGTCCAACGACCCATTTAAAAAACGTACAAACCCCATCAATGGTCAGAAACACATTTTGTACCACCAAATAAATGGCCCAGAATTAGCCACGTGGCACGATCCGATTGGCTGTGAGAAAAGGGAATATTCTATAGAATCTGCCACTTGTTGACTGTACTTTCATGCTGACTAGGCATCCCAGCCACAAAATTTTAGCTGTTTGGGAAAACGAACAGAATGCGATATCTTCCTCATACGACAACGATTTTTCGAATCGTTCACGGCGCCAGAATCACAACGATGAGACCTTTTCGGTCGCTCAGTTTTGGTACAGTTTCGAGCACTTTCAATTTTGAGCATAACACATGATCTCCTGATAACGTACTCTTGCACACTTAGAGTTTTCTTGGAGCACTTTAATATTGGATCAAGGAAGCAAAGGAAGGACAAAGAAGACAAGGGGAAGCAAAGATCATACAAGGAAGAGTTGGATCAAGCGACTACAACGTCATTACTTGTAGGTATCGATTTTCATGTGTGATTTCCTTGCTAGTTTTGGCATGCATGGTACATGCATGTGTGTATTTAGTTATCTTGCTGTCATTGACATGGGTTTTGTCAGGTGTGACATTGATTTTCAACCTTGCCTTTCCATTTCCGGATAGCCATGGTGTGATGGGGTCTGTCTTACTTCGTTGGGATGGATTGCCAGATGGTTTCAAAATTGAGTGGGGTGGTCTCAGGAGAAGAACACATGGCCTAGGAATCCCTAGACTGGTGAAGGCGAGATTGCAGTAAAGCTAGATTGTGTATAACTTGTTGGGCCTAGGAATCCTTGACCGGATAATGACAGGATATACAATAAAGCCTAAAGGTGTATTTCCTTGTTAGGCCTATAAATCCTCAACCGGTGAATGACAGGATATACAATAAATCCTAGAGGGTGGAGTCTTTTTGAGATTAGGAATCCTCGACCAGTGAATGGAGGGATATACATTAAATCATAGAGACTGGAGATGGTTAAATTACTCACGGTTTAGGTGGAGAGATCCGGAGGCATCCATGCTTGTTAAGGCCTAGCGATCCCTTAACCGGTATATGGCAGGATTGCAGTAAACCCTGTATTGTATGTTTATTATTTGGGCCTAGGAATCCCTTGGTGGATTGCAGTAAAGTCCGATGAAGCCTTGATTGGTTTTTTTTGTGAGTCCCATATTCATTCTTGGAATATGGTACATGAGTGATCAACTAAAAGAAAGATTTAGTTCAACCCAATCTATGGTTCAACGGTACGTGGAAGTTCTTGACCTTGTTTCATTTTGCATATGTTAATAAGATCTCCTTTTGTCTTGTGTACTATGTGTAAATGTGCTTGATATTATGTGATCATAATGGTTGTTCTATCATTTCTATTTTTTTGGTTATGCGCTGGTTATAAACACAAATTATGACAAACTTGAGTTATGGATCTCATTATTTTTTTGTTTAGTAAATGAATGAACAATGAATGCATTACCTAATAGATGATATTTCAGCTATTATGAGAGGGAAAAAGACCTTGAAAAATATCAGATAAGTATGAAGTCCATATCCTCATATATGTTTATATGACCTGTAGATTACATGTTCATGATGTGTTTGATGGAATGTATATCATGGATAGGCCTTGTAAGATCAGGTCCTTGTTCAAGTTTTAAATTAGAGGCCTTGTAATCATGTTATTTATCATTTCTGGAATTTTCATGAAGTTCTAAGTAGAGGATGAGGCTTGGCCCTAAAAAAGTGGCTTAGAATCCGAGGTCATTGGCACAAAAATTCCTGGAAAAGTATGCATCACATGGATGCATGCTTATGCATGCGACTGTAGGGCTTTAGCCACATGGAGGGCTTGTCATCAGTGCGACTGAGGCTCTAGATCATTCAAAAAACAAGTTGTCTCAAGGGTTGAACACTTGGAAGGGTTGGTTGGCTCTTGAAGGCCCTATAACATTCGAGGAAGGTTATATTGGTCTTGTCTTGTGGATTCCACTTCCTTAGTTGTACTTGGAGAGTTGAATCACATCATAGTAAATCTTCGTCACATGTTTATCCTAATGGACTGGGTAGCTTGGGTAAATGTGGGAGGAGGGTGTTAGATATAAACTCATCGTAACGTAAAAAACAACAAAAAATTTCATAATGTAATGAACAATAAAGATCATCGCAACATGACAAACAATAAACATCATCAAAATGTGGTGAATAATAAAAAATGTCATAATGTGATAAATAACAAACAACATTGCAAAGTGATGAACACAAAAATTTGTCTTAATGTGATGAACAATAAATGTCATTACAACGTGATGAATAGTAAATGTCATCATAATGTGACAGACAACAAAAATCATTACTGATGAACAATGAAAGTTCTTGCAATGTGACATACAAAGAAATTCATTATAATGTGACGAACAAGAAAAGTCAGTGCAATGTGATGAATAAATCAGTTTTCAAAATGTGACAGACAACAAAATTCATTGCAATGTGATGAACAAATGATGTCACATTGTGACAAAAAATAGAAAATTTTCATATGATAAACAACATGTCATCGTAATGTGATGAACAAGAAACATAATCACAATGTAAAGAACAACATAAGTCATCACAATGCAATGAATAATGAAAGTCATCACAATTTCATGAACAATGAAATTCATTACAATGTGATCAATAGTAAATGTCATTTTAATGTGACAAACAACTGACAATGTCACAATGTTATGAACAACAAACATTGTCGCAACTTGAAAAACAATAAACATCATTGAAATGTGATGAACAACAAACAACATCACATGTGACAAATAATAAACATCATCACAAATGATGAACGATAAATAATGTCATAATGTGCCAGACAACAAATGATGCCAATGTGAAGAACAATAAACAATGTAACACACAATAAACAATGTCATTATCTGTTGAACAATTAGCTTCATCGCAATGTGATTGTTAGGATAATTTAAGTACATAAATTAGGACATAATATTTATATCAATTTGAGTGTTTGTAAACTTAGAATCACAATACAGTATGTATAGAGCTAGGCTATATTGGTTGTCACATCTAAATTAAGTACTAAAGTTAGCTAATCAAAGCTCAAAATTTTGACAAAAGTTAAAGCCTAGTCAAGTAAGCATGAAACAAAACATATAAATTACACACACTTGTTGGAAATGTAAAGCACACTCCAAGGCTTATGAATGACTAAAATTGAAACAATGACAAAAGGGGTTGTAGATTAGTAGATTGATAATGCAATAGGGATTTTCTTTCTAATAGAAGCAAGTGAACATTAGGATGTGCCCAAATGAACTATTGTGCTAAGTAATATAATGCTAAGTGAAAAATATGTGAAAATGGTTGGGGCCTTTTACTCGGAGAAAAGTGGTGGATGGCACTCCCAGTGCTTTTCTCAACCTTATCAATTATATTACTCTCCCAAGCAATAGTTATTCTATGATATAGAAAACTCATAAACCATACTTGAAATCATTGAATCTAAGCAACCATATAAACAAATTATGAACAACAATATAGTAATGAATATACTACTTCACACAAGTATGAAAAAATATTATGAACAAGGTTTGAAAATATATAAGAGAGAGAGAGTATGAACATAAAAGAGCATAAAATAACGTAAATATATAGGTCATACCAACATGTATAAAATTAATGAACAACACAAGGACAAGAATGCACAGACTTTGGTTTGTGGGGGCCCTTCACACCTCAGTAAGCACATTACTTTGTCTACCAGAAGTTAGAACTCAGAATAACAACATATATTAAGTAAAAGAAGACTTCAAAATATTGAAGTTTGAGCTACAAAGATGTTTCTTACAATTTTTTAATTACAAACTCTAAAATCAATGTTTTGCAAACATTGTTTGCAACAACGTAAAATTTGAAATGAGAACTATAAACTGAAAACGGGAACTCTAGCCAAAAAAACCCCAAAAGACATGAAAAACAACCCAACGAGGGTGTATCCCAGATGACAGTAAAACCAATTTTCATGTGCCAAAAAAATGGAAAAAAAACACAATGGTTGGTGCTAGAATACCATTTTTATTTTTCGGTTACCATTTCAACCTATTTTTAGTAATGGCGTTAAATATAAAATAATTACATTTTAAACACATTGAAATTCTAATCATTTTTATACATGTCATTTAACATATAA
The DNA here is from genome assembly GCA_034641835.2 of Pinus albicaulis. Classification (NCBI taxonomy): domain Eukaryota; kingdom Viridiplantae; phylum Streptophyta; class Pinopsida; order Pinales; family Pinaceae; genus Pinus; species Pinus albicaulis. The sequence goes on from CM076579.1 coordinate 890,427,845, forward strand.
TATCATGACACTAACAATCCCTAAAATTCTAATTGTTTTCAACCATAATGTTAAAGATAAAATATATTTCACAATTTTTCACCCATAGAATTAAAAAAAATTAACTTTTCAAAATATTTCAAGCATGATATTATGAACAAATTATATGACTAAAATAACCCAATGAAACATAAATTATTTCTCCAAGTTATTCTTGCATTATCAATATTTTAGACAAATGAATTCATCATAATTAAAACATATAATCCAAAAAACATAAACTTGGCTCATAACTTAAAAATATAATTTTTATTGCTCAATGCAAACATCATTTATATCAATTGTCTTACACAATTACTCAAAATCACTCAGTTTTCTTGCACACCATCAGAATTCACATCTTCAGATGAATGACTCGATGCAGATGAAGATGTTCCATATTCTTCTCTTTCATCAACTAGTGCCCCATCTGCATCAACATGCATGCCCACCACTTGAGGTTTCAAAATTCTTGTAGATCTACGACTGGGTTCAGTAGACTGCCATCTCAACACTATTTCTTGTGGCAACCTCTTAAGAATCTCTATCGTCCTCCTGGAGCGAAGAGTTCCTCTCTTTGTTAAATTGAAGTCATAAAAAAGTATGTCAACTTCCTCCAATTTTAAGAGGTATGTGAGGAGACGATTTATATTTGTACCCTTTCTTTTTCTCTTTCCACCAATTTTTTTATCAACTGCCATCTCTGGCTTGTACACACCATTGAATGGGTGTGTGTTTGTGGCATTCCAATGTACTTCAACACCTGTAACATTCTCATTTTCTGTAATCACCTTTATAACCTTGGCAACCCAGAATGGATAGCCATGTGGATCTTCATGTGCTAAGATTGCGATCATGCAAGCCTCCTTAATATCATGTACTGAACCTCTGTAAAGGTCTTCCATGGCTTCATGTTGTGCACGAGATCTTCTAGAACCAATATACATTTCTCTTTCCTCCACCTGTGTATAATTAATAATACCATGAGATTGTTCTCGTTCAAGAATGTTTGTTTCCTCCTGTTCATTTGACACATTTTTTGGCCAAAGAAATGGAATCTTCAAAAGCATATCTTCATTTGCTGGTCTTGAAAGGATATCACTCTGATCATTGAAAAAGGACTCCCACCAAACTTAATCAGCAGCATCAAAGTAATCATATGTATATCTAATGGTTTTTTTAAGTTCTTCCAGGCATTCAGAATAATCTATATCTCTCTTTTGCCTTCGTGCATTATGAACTTCACCAACTGATTGTAATAACAATATATTTAACGCAAATATTGCATGATTTGGAATAAACTTCAAAAATTCCAAAACTGATGCTGACGCCCATTCTGTAGTTGTTGAATACTTCTTGCCCCATATAAGTGTTTTCCCATCAATTTGTTTGATACGAAATTGATGTTGGAAGCTAATGTCATTAAGTTGTTCAATGCATTTCTCTTGACCATGCGATCTGAGAATAAACCTTTGCATGTCAACAATTTCTTCTAACACATGAAAAATATGCTCTGACATATATGATTTCTTAATACATTCAATTAATGATGGCAAGCTCCCAACATTCTTCCTCCTCAATGTTACTTAAAAAGGTCATGAGTGTGCCCAACAAGAAGGAAACCAACCTTTACTTTATGAAAAATTCTCAATTCAACAAGCATGTTTAGATATCCAAAAACAATATGATTTTTGTTTTCATGACAAGTGTTGTCTAATTGTAGATACAAAATTTCAGGAAGATTACCACCCCAACGAGAAATCACATCATGAGTTATGGTTATTGTCAGATTTCCATCATTATGAATATTTGGAGCTGTGAAGTAAACTCTTGGCGACATTTTCCCATTGAAGACCATACAACCGACCAAATGAAACTGGATAAAATTTTCCTCTTGCAATTTTTTTGTTGTGCTTTCTTCTGGTCCATACCATCAATTATCAAACCCAAATATTTGTTTGGATTATCATAACATTTCTTTCGATGCTTATACAAATTTTTCCTTTCACTTGTTTTTTGTTTGCGATGCTCTTGAAGGGCTTTAACAATGGAATCTACACATAACATAAAATAAACGTATTAATAAATGCAATTTCATAGTTGATCACTATACAATTTAAAAATATAATGTTATGAATGCTTACCTCTTTCTGCTCCTTGAAATTTATCCCTTTTTGATTTTAGAAAAACACATGTACTGCAAATCCCCATCCTTTTCTTCTTAGGGATAAATACATTGTTAAATTCTCTCTTCCATATCTGCACTAAATATTGATATGTAATAAAATGACATTTCCTTCAACACCTTTTGCATATTCCTTGTCTAATTTGTAGATTTCTCGTCTTGAGAAATTATCTGGAATATGTATTGTATCTCTATATTTGGCATGCACTTCCATGTTTTGAAAATAAGTCTTGCAGCCATGAAATTGCAGTGTTTGCTAGTGGCCCAAACTCTCGTTTATGACAAACTTCTAAATAATATGTAGGATCCTTTTCCAAATTAACTTGGATTCTTGATAGACGAAAATTTCCAATTGAATGAATAATTTTGAAAGCCTTTCTACAGAGCAATAAAGACCCAATATGATAATCATAACCTGCAAGTGTAGATTGCATGCACCCCACTAAATATGAATTCTGCATGCTTTTATTTATTGACAAATAATTCTTCCTTTTCTCTAAAGCAAATTTGAAATCCATATGTTTCAAGAAATCCTTTTTACAACAGTGACTTGAAATTACCTCACTAATAGAACTTCTTCTCGTGAGATATACTACTCTACCCCTTGTATACCTAGAAAATTTTGGATTGATACGAGAAGGTCTACACCTACTCATAGAAACAACATTTTCTGGCAACATCTATCATTTCAGCATTCTCTGAACAAGAATTTCCATGATCATTAGGAGGAATACCATTATTACTATGATCATTTGCAATATAGTTAGGAAATTCACCACCATCATTGTTTGAAAAATATTCATTACCATCTTTGGCGGCATGAAATTTTTTAATACCATCATCTGTGGTTTTGAAATACTGAATTGGAGAATATTCTTCACCATATTTATCTTTCCCTTCATCATTGCTGCTCTCAATGTTCATAGGATTAGGACTATCTTGAAATTGCGACTCTTGATTTATTAGAAATTTTTCATCCCGACCTTCGTCACTGCTGCTGCCATAGTCCATATGATTAGGAGTAAGTGGAAATTGAGACTCTCAATTTATTGGATTTTATTCATCCTTCTCTTCATCACTGCTACTCTCAAAGTCCATAGGGTTAGGAGTAACTGTAAAATGCGACGCTTTATTTACTGAATTTTTTTCATCTTTCCATTCATCACTATTGATCTCATAATCCTTAGGATAAGGAGTAAGTGGCAAATGTGACTCTCTATCCACTAAATTTTTTTCATCTTGCCATTCATCACTATTGCTCTCATAATCTTTAGGATTATGTCTAAGTGGCAAATGTGACTCTCTATCCACTGAAAATTTGTCATCCGACCATTCATCACTATTTCTTTCATAATCCTTAGGATTATGACTAAGTGGAAATTGTGGCTCTCTATCCACTGAAAATTTTTCATCCTGCTAATCATCACTATTGCTCTCAAAGTCCTTAGGATTATGAGTAAGTGGAAAATGTGAGCTTATAGTTTTTGGAAATTCTTCATATTTCCATTCGTCATTGTTGCTCTCATAGTCCATAGGATTAGGAATAAGTCGACATTTAGATTCTCTATTCATTTGAAAATCTTCACCAGTAATTTTGTCACTACTTCTCTCATTATATTTATCAATATGAATAGAGTTGTTACGTGATGAAGATGTTGATGCTTCATAAAACGAAACTTCATTATCAGAGGAATCCATAGCACTCAAACAAGAAATGGTGAATGATGCAAGTGATCTCTCGCAATGATAATATATAGCTGAGACAATGACAAATTCCCTCCAAAACGTCCCTCCAAAATTTTTCGCTGAAATATTTTGCTTAAGTATGTCCCTCCAAATTTTATTTAAATGATTTATTTGAAAATTAGTTATTAAAATATTCTCATAATGTGGACCTTAATTTCGAATTAAACTTCGTTGGCATTTTTCCCTTAATAATTGTATTCAAACTAAAATAATTTTAATTAAATTATGTAACTTTGACAACATTATAAATTTATTTTTATATATTCATCAAAATTTTTTATCCCATATTCACCCTACCATAAACAATTCCATTATTTCCGCTTTATAAGAAAAGTCAATTTCACTATTCCACAAGTGACGCCAAGATTTCTCGAGGTTTGTTTAAAAGCTTGGAACGATTTTCTAGCGGAGTAACATTGTCAACGAGAGATTCTTGCTTTTGAAAGGTTAGTTTTGTTTCTATTATTCTGAAATTAGTAAGTTATTAAAATTAATTAAAGTCAAGTTATTTATTTCTGTTAAAAATTAGCTTTTTACATTAATTATTTTAGGTAGAAAACAATTTTTTTTTTTGGTTCTAAAATAAAAATAAAAATTAATATTCCCATTATCAGTGGGCTCACCCGGCGCAACACATGGCTAATCTAGACCAAGTGGGCGCGCCCACGGGCCCCTTGGGCAAATGGAGGGGCTGATTCTGAGAATCGCCCCCCCTGCTTACCCAGGGGGTCGGTGGGCACGCCCACTTGGGCTAGGCTGCTATGATGCGGGCGAACGTGCCCACGGGGTGACATCCACTCGAGCCCAGGCAGAGGCTGATTCTGGGAATCGCCCCCCCTGCCTGGCAGGAGGCCAATTCTCGGAATCGACCTCCTGCTAGGCATGGGGGACGATTCTGGGAATCGGCCTCCTGCCAGGTAGAGGGGCCGTCTCCCTGAGCTCGGGCTGACGCCACCCCGTGGGCACGTCCTCCTGAGTCCGAGGATGCTTAAGGCAGGGAGGCCAATTCTGAGAATCGGCCCTGATTCTCAGAATCGACCCTTTTCACATATACATTTTTTTTTTTTTTGATATGGTGAAGGGGCCGATTCTCAGAATCGACTCCTTGGGCATATAAAAAAATATATATATATGCCCAAGGGGCCAATTCTCAAAATTAGCCCTTTGAGCATATAGAAAAATTAAAAAAAAACATTTAGTGGGGTTGGGGAGATAATATAAAAAAATTAACATTTTTTTTTAAACAACTTGTTTTAAATTATAATCTTTTTTTTTTAGGGGGGTTGGGTAGATGACATTTAAAAAAAAAATGTTTTAGAGTTTCTGTCGGAGAAAAAATGTATAAAAATATCAATTTTATTTTTAAACAAGTTTTTTATTTTGTTTACGTAAGATATTTGTTTTTGTGATTTAGTAAGTTATATATATATATATATATATATATATATATATATATATATATATATATATATATATATATATATATATGTTTGCAGGAAAATGGCATCAAGAAAGGTTTCTATCAATCTTTTTGGACCCAAGTCAACATTTGCATCATCTAAAGCTACTGGTGGACCTTGAAAAAACATTGCTGGATGAATTGCACCTCAGTTAATCACTGAAAATGTGGGAGATGCATCCATAAAAGAAAAGAAGTTGGTTTCATACTGGAAGAAATCAACAGAATTGAATTGTTCAAAATATGCATGGTTTCTGAAAGATGTACAAGACGAATCTCTGTAATTATATCTATATGCCAGTAAGAATTTCGATGCTGAAAGTTATGTTCTGGTGGGAAAATTATTAGACCTATATATTCTTACAAATACTGAAAGTGTTTATATACTATCAAAACCACCCAAGTCACATGAAAAACATAAATATCATTTTACATTGTCGATGTATAACATGAGGGAAGATTATTCAAAGATATGCAAACAAATCATACAAAATATTGCACAGAAGATTGCAAGTATTTTTATTTACACTTATTTGTTTTGTGTTATTCAAATTGTATCATTGTATTTTTAATAACTTAGTTAATATTGACATATTATATTTTGTTTTACAGGATTTTGCTGAGGGCATTTCAATTATGTTGGGGTGAATATATTATATAGAGTGAGATATTATGAATTTATGATCCGGATTTATGCAGGAACGCAACAGAATAAACACATAACCATAAATACAGAGATGCAGCGGAAATAACACTTCATTTCATTAATATCAAGGAACTGAAATTTGCTTACAGACAATGGAAATAAAACTAGCTAGGGTACTGGTAGCTATCTCTGAGAAGAGATGTGGTGGCTACAGACCTCTGAACTGTTTTACAATGAGGCGCGAGGGCCTATTTATTATTGAGAAACAATGGAGAACCCTAAACATCCCAAAAACCTAACCCTAGGAGATGAAGCGCCAAAACTATGGGCCCCGTTTGGGTAAATTGGTGTTTCAACTTCCCAGGGACGTAACTTTGGCATACTATCTCCGTTTGACGCACATGATACATCATTAGAAAGTTCTATCCGAGGACTACAAACACGGGGACGAACGACTTTCTCCTTGGTGCAGGAAGAGGCCAGCTTTGACAACCCGACAGCGCTGATCTCACGTTGACGAGTGTTCTTGATTTGCATGTCCATGATAATCAGGTCTGCGAAATGTACTGGCTTAACTTCATAGAGTGAGTTGTTCTGCAATGTCCGAGGTGTCCAACAGAGGTGGAAAGTAAGGACGAAGGCGATCCACATTGAAGACTGGGTGCAGACCAAGGAATGGTGGAATACTAAGCTCGAAGGCATTGTTACCTACGGCCTTGGTGATGGTGTACGGCCCGTATCGGAGCGGGCGAAGCTTGCGGTGAGGTCCAGTGAGGCGCTCCTTCTGCAAATGTAGCCATACTTTGTCGCCCACCTGAAAGTGGTGTGGCACCCGGTGTTGATCATGGCGCTGCTTGTACTTCGCATTGGCTCTGTCCAATATATCATGAACCTGTTGGCGGATGTGTTGAATGCGCTCGATGAAGCTACTTGCTTTGTCAACTTCAGACTGGACATGAGCTGAATCGGCCTGAGCAGCTGCAAACGGCATGGCTATGTCAATGGGACATAGTGGTTGGAATCCCAAGCCCACCTGAAAGGGGCTATGGCCAATTGAACTGTGGAGAGCCCGGTTATAACTGTGTTGTACATAGGGGAGGCTCTCGTCCCATGTGCGTGGATGCTTTGAGTTGTACATGCGCAGAATGTGTATAATCATTCTGTTGACGACCTCTGTCTGGCCATCTGTTTGGGGATGGAAAGCTGTGGACTTGGTGAGCTTTGTGTCCAACATTGACCAGAGGCTGGACCAAAATGTGCTGAGGAACCTGCTATCTCGATCTGATATGATAGACTGTGGGATCCCAAAGTGCACCCACACTGGTTCAAAGAAGAGTTTAGCAGTGGCTTCTGCTGTGATATTCTTCTTACAGGCCGCCATGATGGCCATCTTCGAGAATCTGTCAACGACCACGAAAACACAGTCATTTTCATTCTTAGTAGAAGGCAGGCCCGACATGTAATCCATGGAGATGGATTCCCAAGGTCGACTAGGGGTAGGTAGTGGAGTATATAGGCCTTGCTTCTTGATGGTCGGTTTGGCAATGGCACAAGCAGTGTAGGATCTGATGTGCTTCTCGACATCCTTTTGAAGATTCGGCCAATAGAAATACTTTTGTAGTATTGCTACTGTTTTCTCGACCCCGAAATTCCCAGTGAATCGACTGTAGTGTGCTTCCCATATCATCTTGGCACGCTCGCTTGAAGGAACACAAAGGTGTCCCAAGTGACATAAAAGTGCATCTTGGAGGTGAAAATTCGGAACTTGCATACCCCCCAAGAGTGCCTTGTAAGTGTGGCCGAATTCTGGGTCACTCTCATAGAGAAGCAGCCAACCAGAAGTCTCGTGCCCACAAGAGTTGAGCACAGTGGTGAGCGCCATGATCGGTGGTCGGCTAAGGCAGTCTGCAACATTATTGGTGCTACCCTTCTTGTACTTGATGTTCAAATGAAACTGTTGCAGATATGTGGACCACTTCTGATGGCGATCATTCTGCAACTTCCCTTGTGTCTGTATGAACTGCAGGGGCCGGTGGTCCGTGTGGATGATTGTTTCCTTCCCCAAAATGTAATGCTTCCATTGTCGACAGGCTTGCACAATGGAATACATTTCTTTGTCATAGGTGGGATACTTGCGAACCGTCTCAGACAATGTCTCACTGTGATATGCCACTGGATGTCCCTGTTGAGTAAGAACTGCCCCAATAGCATAGTCAGAGGCATCTGTCTCGATCTCAAATGGCTGCTGCAAGTCTGGTAAGGTGAGCACTCGCACAGAGGCGATTTTTCAATTCTTTGAACGCCTTCTGTTGAGGTTCCGACCAAAAGAATTTTGCTCTCGCTCCTCCTTTTGTGACTTGACTCAAGGGCCAAGTGATATGAGAGAATCCCAACACGAATCTACGGTAGAAATTAGCAAGACCCAGAAAGCTGCGAAGCTCTGTTATAGTGGTTGGCGCTGGCCAATCCCGAATGACTTGGATCTTGGCTGGATCCACATGCACCCCCTTTCATCAATAATGTATCCCAGATATTGAACCTGGGTCATGCCAAACGTGCACTTCTCCAAATTGGCACACAACTTGTGTTGCCGCAGTGTTTGGAGGACTTGTCGGATGTGATGAAGGTGCTCTTCCAAAGTCTTGCTGAAGATCAGAATGTCATCCAAGTACACCACTACGAATGAGTTGGTGAATGGCCGCAAGATGTCGTCCATCATCCTCATGAAGGTTACGGGAGCATTCGTCAACCCGAAAGGCATGACCAGCCATTCAAAAAGGCCTTCCTTAGCTTTGAAGGCAGTCTTCCACACATCAGAGGGTTCAATTGGTACCTGGTGATACCCAGACTTCAGGTCGATCTTACCGAAATATTTTGCACCTTGGAGTTGGTCCAGAAGGTCATCAATCCGTGGGATTGGGTACCTATTCCGGACAGTGATCTTGTTCAGCGCCCGATAGTCAATACAGAGTCTCCACGTCCCATCCTTCTTCTGTACCAACACGACCGGGCTCCCACAGGGCGATGAACTTGGTCTGATGTGACCTTTCTGCAACAGCTCCTGAATCTGCCTCTTGATTTCATCATTTTCCAGAACAGAGCGTCGATAGATCGGTCCATTGGGTAGTGGCGCACTTGGGGTCAGATCAATCGGGTGCTTGACCTGGCAGTGCAGAGGAACCCCTGTGGGTGAGGTGAAGATGTCCCCGTACTCCTCCACGACCTTATCCATTTGTTGTTGTCGTGGAGAGGGGCCCTGTCTGGAGGTCGTGGCCACAGTCTTCTTCTTGCCCTGGGGGCGGATCATCAGAAAAACGAATTTCCTGGTTTGGGAAATGAGCTTACTACATTGTTTTGCAGTAACCAAAGAGATAGTCGTAGGAGGTGGTACCTCCGGTATCCTGTACAACTTATTTCCCAAAGTAATAATAACAGCACGAGGTCGAGACTCATACACAGCATGACGCTTCCACAAGTATGGTTGTCCTAATAATACATCAGAAACATCAATAGGAGCAACATCACACAATACCTCATCCGTGAAGGGCTTGATGCTATAGGGAAGGCGGCACTGCTGGCTGACGCAGAGATCTCATCCTTGGTGAAGCCACCCGATGGTGTATGGATGTGGGTGAGCTGTGGTCGGCAAGCCCAACCGCTTCACGGCGTCTGCTGAAATGAGGTTCTTTTGGCTCCCATTGTCGACAATGAACTGTACAGGGGAGCCCTTTACCCACATCTCGGAGTGGAAGAGACGTTCCTCCTCCTCTGGATCTTCCGGTTCCTCCTTCTGGATCTTTGTAGTGGCAACAGTGGCATTGGGCTCCGCATCAATAATCTGTTTCCCTTTTTCATTCCCCTTTTCAGGTTCTGATTCGGAGTCGGAGCATGCATCTGACTCAGAAGCCCTCATCTCGGCCACTAGCGACTGCCTGGCCCGACACTCACTTGTGTTGTGAGTGGAGCTCTTATGGAACTCACACCACTTTCCCGTGTCCTTCTTTGGCTTTACGGTGTTGTTCTTGTCTTGTCGCTTTGACGGGTTGTCTTTAGCCGCCATGCTCCGTCCTTTGTTCTGCGGTTTGGAAGCACCTTTTCCTTGCTTTTGATTCGCAGATCCAAAGTCTCGCTTCTTCTGTTTGAATTTCTGCTCAATCTTGGCAGCATACCGGTATGCCGTATCAAGCGAGGAGATGTCGAGGAACTCCATTTCCTCCTGAATGTATCTGTGCAGACAGCTGCGATACTTTAGCACCAAATGTTTCTCTGAATCTTTGATACCCAACTTTGTGCGCAGGGTATGGAAATGCATTCGCACTGCACATTCGATCCCTTTGTTGTCAGTCATGGTCCATTGTATGTACTTGTCCTCATAGCTCCCCACGGGATAGTATTGTTCCTTGATGGCATCTCGGAAATAATTCCAAGTGGGTATGGCTGAGAATGGAGAGGGTTTTGTCTCATCCTTTTTTCTCACAGTAGGTTTCCCACAAGTCCTTGACATGGGGGGTAGCTTTGAGGAGTGCAAAAATAATCTTCCCTGGTCGAAAAAGTCATGAACCGAGAAATATCCTTCTAATAGATTCAACCATCTATCTACGGCATATGCATCTATTTGACCCTCAAATATGGCAATGTCAAAGTTTAATTGTACCTTAAAGGGAGTTGCGCCTCCAGAGTGGCTGCTGGATGCAGATGCGTCGTCGGTGGGCAGTCGTTGAAGGATCTGGGCAAAGTTATCCATCATCGCGTCCCTTTGTTTTTCGAGGGCCTCCTCGAGCAATAATTTGATAGGATCTCCTGCTCCCTCATCTTTCTTTTCGTCTCCCATGGGCGTCCGTCAAGGTTTGCGAGGCTAATCTTGTAAAGGTTCCACCAGATCAAGCCCTAGCTCCTTATACCCCGACCTCGTTGGAGACATGCAAAGAAGGATCGAGAAAAATCGATACCACTGATCCGGATTTATGCAGGAACGCAACAGAATAAACATATAACCATAAATACAGAGATGCAGTGGAAATAACACTTCATTTCATTAATATCAAAGAACTGAAATTTGCTTACAGACAGAATGGAAATAAAACTAGCTAGGGACCGTAGCTATCTCTCGAGAAGAGATGTGGTGGCTGCAGGCCTCTGAACTATGTTACAATGAGGCTCAAGGGCCTATTTATTATTGATAAACAATGGAAAACCCTAAACATCCAAAAACCTGACCCTAGGAGATGAAGCGCCAAAACTATGGGCCCCGCTTGGGTAAATTGGTGTTTCAACTTCCTGTGGACGAATTCTCTGGTATACTATCTCCGTTTGACGCATATGACAAGCATCATTAGAAAGCTCTCATCCGAGGACCATACCGTCAGACGAATTTTATCAAAATTATCGGCGCTTTCGTACCCAAAAAACGCCGTTTAGGGCCTCAAAACGGCTCCGGAAGTTCAGGACCCGAAAAACTGCTAAAAATAGTAAGTTATGCCAAAACGGAAAAACTGAAAGAGACAATGGTGGGGGCCCAAGTGGAATAGGCGGGTGGCCACCAATATCCACCTGGATCAATTTAGTATCCATTTTCCATGAACATGAAGCAGTATATATGGGAAAGAAGCAAAAAAAAAACTTCATGATGCTACATGATTGTATCAAAGGGATCAATCTAGTAAATGTAGACATGTTACTTTTCAAAATGATGAAGTTGAAGTTGAAGCTGACGCTGAAGCTGAATATAAAGAATTTGTTTCCATATCTAAGGATTAGATTAGAACTGATGGTAGAAACAAGATGAGCCATAAAAAAACAAAAACATGAATGCCCAAGAATGTATCCTTTATAATTGATGATGAGGAGATTGTTTCGGTTCAAGAAAATATCATAAGCAATAGGAGGAAGAAACAAAAAATTGTTCATTCTCAAAAAATCATGGACAACAATGAAGGGCCTAGTGAAAACTCCAAAGCAAGCAGGGAAATCATTATGCCAGGAGCTGATTTAGAGGATGGCGTTATGAAAACAAAACAAAATGCCATTCGACATCAATTGGCAAAGACAAATTTAATTGAAGGTGGTCGGTCATTCCAAATTAATGTCAGTCAAGTCTACAAGTCAGATGAAGGACAACTAAAATAGCAAATTAGAAAGCCACACCACTTGCATGTTCACAATTTGAAAACATTGATGAGGTACAACCCTTTTGCACATGTGGTTGATTATGTTCTTCTTGTTGATCCAAGTTAGGTTCCTAACAAAGAATCATTTGACAAGTAGACATTTTTTGAATACAAATATTATGTACTTGGGGGGAACCATTCTGTAGAAGGTCAAAGGCAATTAATGGAGGAATATACCAATAACCCGCATTTTGAAACAATGGAATGTATCATTTATGCCGGTTTAATAGATACACAAGAAAAGCTATTAGAATGGGATCATAATTTAGATAATGAGTATAGGATATCTATGACTTTCATCCAAAGGGTAAGATTTATTCATAGTGAATTTGAAGAAAAATGTGATGGTGATAAGATAAAGGTTGATCATGCATTCCGGAAGGAATGTTGTATGGAAATCGGTTATCAAATCGAAGAAAAAATAAGTTCAAAAGGTGGCAGAGTAAACTATGAAATATTCATAGGTATGGATAGCATTTTCCAGTTGGCATTTAGAACTGGAGAGATATGAGAATTGATTGATCATATTTTTGAGTTGTGGGAGAACGTTGGCATCAAAAGTCAGAAGGTCAAAAGGTCTAAACCATTGATATGTACCAACAGTAAATCAGGTCCTGAAATGAAGCTTCTTCTAGAAGATATGACTATCACACCTTGGAGATCAATGCAAGGAGTGAAGGATGAAAATCTTATCAAAACAATATTATCTCGTGTAAAGTAAGGAGAATTATCAATGGATGAAATGTCTGAGGAATTTCAAAAGTAAGTTTGTTATTTTTACTTTATTATTATTATTATAAATTTATGTTAAATATAATATATTGTTGTTGGTATTATTTGTTATACATAACACTATATTAACATTTTTTACTTCATTTATTCAGTCACAAGGTTTATATGAGAATACAGGAACAAATGGTTAAATTGTTGAATGAAGATAGTTGGGATGATGTTCTACGCAACTACCCAGATTCAAGTTCTACATCAGTGCTAAAAGATTTTTATTTTGCATTTAAAAATGTATGTTCATTCATACATTCATTTCTATTCATATGTATATTATTTTTAATTTATAACTTATACATTTATTTTGTTTATTTTATTAAAGATGAAGAAGGATGCAAATGGAGCACTAGATAGTTTCAGAAGCTTTATTGAAAAAATAAAAATGGAAAGGATAAGAAAAAAATGTCTTAGTGATGTTGAACTTGATCCCGATCTTAATCATTTCATTTGGAATGGGCTCCACACTATCCAATATCAAATAATATCAGGTGATTGTGAAGACATTGCAAAACTCATACCTAAAAGGGATTATTCCCTAGTTATTGCAGATATTCCTCATGGTTTCAATATCCCAAACATTGAATATGATAGTGACCCTTATACTTATCAAGCATTTAATAAAGTGGTTGCGGTATTTCTAGAAGTCACAACATCACCACTTTGGAGATTTGTGACATTTCATTCAAACACACAATTGGGTTGTTATTATCAAGATTCAAGGGAAAAGAAAAATCATGGATGCAACTTACATGGTAAGACATTGAAATTGTAAATTTGATTAATGTTAAAAAAATAATTTATGTACAAGTTAATTGACCTTTTACTATTTCATGTTACATGCAAAAGCCAAATCTTATTTGAGGTGGAAATCAACCAATTATAAGTGACTATGAGTTCATTCATGTTGAAAGTTGGACAACGGATGATAGCTACAAGAGTATTCTTTTCAACCAAGTAGATGGAAATAATCATAGCCAAGTACTGGTCCATGATGCTGTTGTAAGAAAACTAACATATGAAGGTAAAGAAGCAAAATGAGAGATAGTTAACATATATCAAAAACCACAGTCATTGATTAACTATCTTTTAGATATATGTTCAAATGAAGGAGATTGGGTTTTGGATTTATTTTCAGGCTCAGGTAAGTTTTATTATATAAGAATGAATTTCACCGTTATATTTTTTAAATTTTTTGTGTTTATACTAAATTATTATTATTATTATTTTGTACTTGATGATTAGGTACAACACTAGCATGTTGCTTACAAAAATGAAGAAATTGCATTTTCATTGAAAAAGACCCAATACAATGTAAATGTATTCATCAAAAAATCAATGCTCTTCAATTTCTTCTAGATGAAATGCAAGAATTTGGTTTGAGAAAAGGGGATTTTAATGAATCTCGTGTGGAAAAAAAATAAAAAGAACCTCAACCACCATTAGATGGAATGATTGGAAAAGCATACTTTGGGACGTTCGCAGACATCAAAGATCCATTAGAAGAGGAAAATGATGAAACTGAAGCCAATGATGAAAATATTGTGGAAGAGGACAATAATGATACTCTTGAAGTGATATTCTTGATTAAAGATTAAGTTAAGCTTCCGAATGAAGCTCTTTTTTTGTAACTATTCATAAGTTATACTTGTAAATTTTTTGACTCTGACATTTTATGAGAAGAAATAAATATTCAATTGTGGTTATTATATGTTTAATATTTGTATAATGTGATTTTCACTTCATTTTTATGTGAATCATTTAAGTTTTGAAAAAAACTGTAATTATTATTAACTTTTCACATAAAATTAACAAAAAATGCTAATTTTTATACTTTTTGTTGTTGCTTTTTTCCTATAAAAATGGTTTATTTGACATGTCAGTTTTAGCAAAAAAGACGCAAAATGTGTATATTTTTAGTTATTTCTATATTCAAAATGTGTGTGTGTGTGTGTTTTTTTTTAATGTAAGTTGTTAAAAATTCTTAATTTTTTAGTGGCAATTATTTCATGTGCAATGAAATATTATTTAACAATATATAATTAGATAGAAGATTGACGCTTTAAATTTTTTACCTTTTTCGTTTTTTTGACAATGCAAAAAATCAAATATCTCACTACAAAAAATAAAATAAAAGAAAAACAAGAAAACAAATACCTGAAAAACACTTAAACAAAATCTGTAAGTGAAAATAATTATTAGCATTTAATAGATTAGAAAAATTTAAGTAAAAAATAAGTCTTCTAAAAAAGGGGGATGATGCTGGAATCAACACTTTTCAAAATCAACATAAAAACACTAACATTTTAAAAATAATGTCTATACTTGGTACATAAGAAAATTTAATGTGTAAAAAACATGTTAAAAAATTAAAAGTATTCTGAATCAACACTTTTCAAAATCAGACCATTTTTTGCTACCTAAAAAAAGCAGGTACTCATTTCCGTTCCCATTTCAATGTTTACATTGTTTTGCTTGGTTTCATAAGAAAAAACATGACAAAATACCATAAAATATTTCTTATTGTTGGTTGTGGCTAATTCCGGGGATGGATTTAGATCAAATTGACCTTTTTTAGCACTTAGATCGAGGATGAAAGCAAGAAAATTCAGATCTTAGCCAAATCCCCAAATTGTGTTGTGTTTTCCTAATTGAACTAAGCATGTTGACCAAGCACTCTGAGATCGAATTTTGGCAAGTGGATGGGTATTCATCCATCTCATGATATTGATCTTCAAAACCCATATCTTGGAATTTTCACAAATTTATTACAATTATCAAAATGAATGATGATTTATGACATATAATGTTTCCTATAAATTCCTATTACAATGCATTTATTTCATAATTTTTTGAAAATTAAAAAAATGCAACAAAATACCTTGGGAAACAATTTATTGGTCCAAACATGACCAAATATCATAAAAAACAAATAAAAAAGGTGCTACACCATAGAAAATACTTTGTCATAAAGGAGGTCTCACATCTCCCTTGAACCAAAGATGGAGCAAATCCGCAAGCTCAAAATTCTCCTCAAAATGTTCACTGTCTCTATCAAATAAACTTGGCTGCTTGTAACAAAATATCTACATTTTTCTTGGGTGTCTTCATTTTTCTACTCATGTTCATCATGTTGTTGCTGTTGTTCTTTATTTGTTGGCTCATTCTCATTAATGATAACAAAATGATTTTCTCTAAGAAATTATACCCTAGTCTGTTGGGTTTTATATAACTCCCATTCTACTAACACCTTAATTATCCCATGATTATATAAGCTTTTTGTCTCATTTCTTGAAGGATTTTGCATTAACCTTTCCATCTTAGTAATACTTTTGAGAAAATAGTATGGAAGTTTTAATGGCTTTTCCCCTCTCAAGTGTTGTAGGATCCTGATGTGATGGAGATAAATAAACTAAACCCGCCGTCACATGTAATATAATTTTTGGACTATCAGGGAAATTTCATCCTAGGGATGTCTAAGCCAAGAATTATGCATCCTCATTTACCAATTAGGCTTAGTTCTCTGCCTTTTATGAAATAGGTCCAAGGTTTACCATCTAGATTTTGTGTCTTGAACTAGTTTTCCCCCTCTTGGAGTAACCATGTTACCTAGGTAAGTATATATTTTGAAACATGAAAAATGAGAATGCTTACTTGGGCACAATTCCCATTAAAAGACAATGAGAATTCACTTGAAACATTCTTATTATATCCCTTAAATCTAAGAAGGAATTCTATCTAATTTTTGTCCTCCAATATCTTGATGGTATCGACATGGTACTTATTGATTTCAAAACCATAGGGTTCAATTTTTATGGTCATTTTTAATCCCTATGGTATACCATATATTAAGCATGTGTATCATTATATGCCTTGATTCTTCAAACTAGGTACGTATGCCAACATTGTATATCAATTCATCCTATATATCAACACTTGATATCCTTGTATGCTTAAGATCTTCATATTGTATGCCAAATTCGTTGCGGATAACTATATACCCAAAATATGCTAGAAAATAGTTAATATGACCATTCGTTGAATTATAGATATAATGCATAATTCTATGAAAAATGACAACATTAACTCTGAGCATACAACACTCTCTATCTCAACTACAGAATATTAAATCATTTATGGAAAAACGAGTTATGAGTGAGTCATGAAATTTTTAGAAGCTAACCCTCAATTTTAAGGAAATTATGTTTGTGTAACCTCTGAGAGTTGATTAAAAACCAAACCGTTCCTTTCTTGTTTTCGCCGTGTAGATAAAATTGGTTTATTCAACATTTTGTTTTTTAAAACTTGGCAGTAATCCTGTATTCATTATCTATAAATAAGGTTAAATAAAATATGTTCCTGACGACCTTAACCTGCCCGTAGGAAACCAGGTCTGTTGGCCACCAATCAACATCATATGCCATCCAAAACTGAAATGTTTTGTGAATGTCCAACCATGTTTTCAACACTATTTTATCTACTATCATACTATATAGACAATTGACAATGTAAATGCTATCTGACATCAGTAAAAAAAATGACAGGGAACACAAAAAGATTTGCTAGCAGTTAATCATGTGAAGATTCTATCGGGTCCGGGTCCTTCGCACTCAATCTCGGTATCTCTTGCTGTTGCATGCTCTGAAGCTACTTCTCCATTCGACTGAGCCTGGCATTCTGATGGCACAACTGAACTTGAACCGACTAGATTTCCTTTTGGATCACCGCGAGACTTGGTGCTTCTTCCTGGTTTTGTGGCTGCCCTAGCAGATTAAGCACTTCTCTCGGCTAGTGGTTTTCATCCATGGATTTCTCCAATAAGATATTCATTATCCAATAAGTTTGGTTGACCTGTCTAAGTAGGGTCATCCTTCCTATTGTATTACCTGGGTCCACAAACAGTGGTTCCCATTCTTCTTCCTCTATCTGTTCCCTTGCTGCCTTCTCTTTCAGTTCAATCTCCCATTTGGAGATCTCTACCTTCACCATTGCTAGTGAACTTTTACTATAGGCATGCATCACATTCTGCATGTTTTCTGCCTCTATCTTCCTACCTCTTTTCCTCGGTGTTAGACTCGTGGATGTTGTCGCCTTCCTTTTTCCCTTACCTGATTCACCTCGGCTGCCTTTGCCCTTTTTCATTCCCACAACCTCTTTCTTCATTTTATTTCTCGTAACCTTTGATACCTGCTGCACCACCTTCAATGCGCATGCCAACAAACTCTTCAGTGGAGTAGGGGTCGTAGGCACATACAAATTACTCGGAGTTATGGTGAATTCATTTCCAATGATCCAAAATATTTTGTTTGATACGTGTTAAAGAATTACATGTGAAAATTGTAGCTTAAAATAAGAAAATTTAAAGGCATAAACATAAGAAGGGAGAAACATTTAACATCATGTAAGAAGACACAAAATTGATGTCGAAGTTCGTCTATGAGGGACAACATCTCCGGGCCTTGCTCAAATAGTGGGGAGGCCCTTTTCTTCATTAAGTGGAAACATGAAAGTACAAGTAAAAAAATGAGAAACGACACCCTTATACCTCCATGACTGAAAGTGCCTGAAAATTGCAGACCTATCATGAAGAAATGGACAACACTGTTGGATTCGTGGTGTCGAGTAGTGCGGAATCCATATAAAATTTTCCTTAATCTGATAAAGTGAAAATATGGCCCCTCTGAAAAATGGCTCAGATCATGGTTCCGCCCCCCTCCTACACACTGCTCAGGGTTTCGCTGCCTTGGTTTCCATGCCCGCTCCTATCTGCCTGGGCACACTACAGAGACAAAGTTTTTAAATAATGGAAGGCTAGGTGGATTCCCCAAGGGAGCCGCTAGCCGAATTGGTTGAGATCCTCAATAGGTGGGAGGGGTCGGGTGGTCAAACCCCACCCCCTCCACATTAAGTTGAAACTCGTTTTAATAACCGCGCATTATTATTTTATTAACGCATGTTGTGGGTAGTTGGGGGGGCCGGGCCCACATTGGGCGTCTCGCCCCCACGCCGACCTCCATTTAATATGTGGCAATGTTACGTCTGGGTGGTGATGGGGTTCACAACCCCCGCCACCATATTTATGTATGGTTTCCGTAAGGTGTGGGGGCAGTGGCGTCATGGCTGCCGACCCTTTTTTTTATTATATTATTGCTATGACAATTGGGTAGGTAGGGGTCATGGCCCTCCCTGCACTTTTTTAATATATATATATATTTTAATCCTTACAAACAACTTGATATTTTTGAAAATTTCCAGAAAGTGATCAAAGGAGTGCAATTAAGTGTCCCATAATTTTTCCCGGAATCTGGCCGGAGTTGGCCGGAATCGGGTGGCTGGGTTTCAGCGAATTTGTGTCCTCCTTAGTCTTGCCAAGTCACCAAGTCAAACCAAATCTTTGATTGCTCCTAACTCCTTCATGCGGACTCGAAATTGAGTGTCGTCTATGCCGTTGGAATCAGAAAGACAAGATCTTCGACTTGAACCTAGTTCGAGATCAATCCGAACACTTTGATTTTTGAGCCTTGTACTTAAGCCACTTGTTCTTGGACCCTTTTTATCCACCTGGATCATTCCTCCCCACTGAAGAGCTTTTGGACCCCAAAAGCATAGCATACTCAAAACCATACTTTCAATCTTCTGTACGTGAAACTGGTACATCATTTGCAATCATGCATACCGCACATGACTCAATAACCCCTCCTTGCCAAGAGTTTATACACACACTCATTGGCCAAGGATTACATAAAAGAAAAACAAAACAATCAATATCTCAACTACTCATAAAGAAAGGCCAAAACATCATCGTTGCGTTTTGAAGTGATGGGAAACACACCATCACGTTTACATTTACTTGCAACGTATGATTTACAAATGTGGCCATCACACTAAGACCCCTAAAAGAACCATATTTTACTTAATAAGGTAAATGGATCATCCCCCTATAGAGGATATGCATGTGGAACAACTTCGAGGACCGGAATCTGTAAGGGTGTTCTTTGATCCTGGCGTGTTTGACATGTAGGTTTTTGGGGTTCATTCTAGTTGTGATGATTCTTCCTCCTCCATACCTTTCGTGTCATATTGGAACGCCTTCTCCCGATGTGACTTCAAGAAGTGCACATGAATCCATCACTGTCGTTGAGGTGTGAAGAGGTGCTCTCATCATCAGTTGGTTATGGGTCACTGCATGTTTTGGAGCTTTCTCCCACTTCCTTCTTGGTGTATCCGAGCCCTGCATGACGCGACAATTCCTCGACTTTGATGGGGTTTACGATTCCTTGGCTACTGATGTTGAGGCCCTTTCCTTGACACCCCATCTTCTTCAGCAATTTGGACCTGATCCCTGTAGTATGTTTTTCAGAAGAAGCGAATTCATCATCATGAAAAATACATGAAATTGAAGGGTTGTTTTTTACCTCAGGTTGGTTATGTCGCAATTTTTCCAAGGCCTCATCCTCAGCTTGTAATTGGCATAGTAACCTTTGTTTTTCTTCCCTTGCTTCATGTAGGAGCCTCCTTAGCTCAATGTTTTCTGCTTGGATGCCTTGGTTAATCTCTTCAAGTTCTTGGAACTCCGCCGTAGTAAGTGTCCTTTTCTTCTTTGGTACACTATTTGTTGATATTTTTGTTTCATCACCTGAATCAGAACCCAATCCTATGGGTCCTTCTGTCATGATCCCAAAGGCTACAAGATTCATTTCATCGCCTGAATCAGACCCCAGGTCAATTGGTCGAACTGGTGCCAATCCCACAGCTGCGACCTTTTCATCTTCCTCGGATCCAAAATCTTCAGAATCTTGGTTTTGTTGTATGGTGATGGCGGTCTTCTGCTTAAGTTTTTTGTCATGTCTCTCAGGTCTCAACTCAGGGTGCAACTTCCAAAAATTTTCTTTGCCATGTCCCTCTTTTTCACAATGTGTGCAAGAGGGCTTTGCTCCCCTTCTTTTGGTTGCGGCAGTACTTTTTGGGTAGTCACTTTGTTCATGCGCCCCCCTGCTTCTTATGTGCATGGCCTTCACACTGGCCTCATGGATGGTAGGAGGCTCAAACAACAATAATGAATGTCTTATGTAACTATGTAATGACCCAATGTACTTAGTTACAACTTCAAGAGAATCTAATGAAATGCCCAAACTTAGTTCTTGTTTTCTAAATTCCTCGGTAAAGCTTTGCATGTTTTGTCCTTTACCTTGCCTTAGGTACTGCCACTCCATTAAGCCTTTTTTCTTATAACCCAAGGGATATAATTGATCTTTAAGTGTAGCAATGAAATTTGACCATGAGGAAAGAAGGTTACCCAAATTACTGTTGCCTTGGAGTTTTCTCTCCCACTAGATGAGAGCTGTGCCACTCAATCGAAGAGAAGCCAACTGGATCTTTGCCTCATCCTCCACAATCCGATGAATCCTGCATTAGATTTCAAGCTGCCTAATCCAGTTGTTAAGTTTATCTGCATCACTTTCATTGTTATACATGGGTAGATCAAATTTGACATCTAACATAAAGAAAGGTTTATTAAATGCATTTCCAGAATTCTTATGATGATGGTTAGAAGAGGAGGAAGGACTTTCATTTACTGAAGGAGGTGGGTCTCCTCCACCACCTCCATGCGCTGAACCTTCTCCTTCTGAAACATGCTCCCCTGTTTTCTGTAATTTCTCAAGTCTAGAGAACAATTTCTCAACCTGATCTGCCATGGTGTAGAAGGTCTTGCGGAAGTTGAGCTCCTCTCAATTTTGATCTTCGTCACCCATGTTCCTTCTCTGATGTGCACACCCCACTTCGGGATCAAAAGACTGTAGCGTCCCTTCACCTCTTAGTATCCTGTTTCTAGTTAGCATTCAAGCATGTAATTCACATCTACAAACACCTGCTCTGATACCACTTGATCCAAAATCTTTTGTTTGAGATGTGTTAAATAATTATATGCGAAATTTGTAGCCTAAAACAAGAAAATTTAAAGGCATAAACATAAGAAGAGAGAAGAATTTAACATCATGCAAGAAGACACATAATTGATGTCGGAGTTCGTCCAGGAGGGAATACGTCTTCGGGCCCTGCTCAAATAGTGGGGAGGCCCTTTTCTTCATTAAGTGGCAAAAATGAAAGTACAAGTACAAAAATGAGAAATAACACCCTTATACCTCCATGATTGAAAGTGCTTGAAAATTGTAGACCTCTAATGAAGAAATGGACAACATCGTTGGATTCATGGCATCAAGTAGTGCAAAATCCATATAAAATTTTCCTTAATCTAACAAAGTGAAAATATGGCCCCTCTGAAAAATGGCTTAGATCATGGTTTCGCCCCCCTCCTCCACACTGCTCAAGGTTCCACTGCCTTGGTTTCCGTGCTCGCTCCTGTATGCCTAGGCACACTATAGAGACGAAGTTTTTAAATAATGGAAGGCCAGGCAGACTCCCCAAGGGAGCCGCTAGCCGAATTGGTTGAGATCCTTAATAGGTGGGAGGGGGTTGGGTGGTCAAACCCCGCCCCCTCCACATTAAGTTGAAACTCATTTTAATAACCACACAATATTATTTTATTAACGCAATTTTTGCGTAGTTGGGGGTGCCGGGCCGCACTGGGCGGCCCGCCCCCATATCCTCTGACCTCCATTTAACATGTGGCAATGTTATGTTTGGTTGGCGGTGGAGTTCACAACCCCCGCCACCATATTTATATATGGCTTCTGTAAGGTGTGGGGGCGGCAGGGTCATGGCTGCCGATCCATCTTTTTTTATTATATTATTGTTGTAACATTTGGGTAGGGCGGGGGTCATGGCCTGCCTTGCCCTTTTTTTAATATATATATATATATATATATATATATATTATTTTTATTTTTATTTATTTATTTTTTATCCTTTCAAACAACTTGATATTTTTGAAAATTCTGGAAAGTGACAGAAGGAGTGCAATTAAGTGTCCCACAATTTCACCCATAATCTGTTCAGAGTTGGCCGGAATCCGGTGGCCGAGTTTCAGCGAATTTGTGTCCTCCTTAGTCCTTCCAAGTCACAAAGTCAAACCAAATATTTGACAGCTCCTAACTCCTTCATACAGACTCGGAATTGAGTGCCGTTTGCGCCGTTAGAATCAGAAAGATGAATTCTTTGACTTGAACTTGGTTCGAGATCAATCCGAGCCCTTTTATTTTTGAGCCTTGTACTTAAGCCACTTGTTCTTGGACCTGTTTGATCCACCTGGATCATCCAATGAATGTATTAGGGGGAGTTTTCTTTTTAATAGCAAGCCCCACTTTTTAATGTCTGATTCCACGATGTCCAGCCCAAATGCACATATATGGTTGGAGGCAAAAGTAAGCACCCCTGGAAACTCAGCGAATGCTGACAGATCAGAAACCGAAGCCTCTGCTTGAGGGCCACCCCAAAGGCAACCCGCCAAACACACAACCCGAATCCCAACTCTATTGACCTCCCTGTACTAAGATGATGGACACAACAGACCCTTAGACAAGGCTTTGCTACTACCCCTCCCATGTAACTAAGCAGAGCTCAGAAACCCGATCCTGTCAGCAGCTTTTGAAAACCATGTATAGCTTCTCTGCCCCCTGACTCCCTCTCAACCTGGAGCAATGGTCTCTCAGCCCTCCCTTGACTCCCCAGACTTACCCAACAAACTCCTTGAATTGAAGAGATAGTTCCCAGTCCTACTTTCCTCAATTGACATAGCGGGTGGCCCTCTCCCCCCATTACCACCCCCCACAACCTCGCCAGGTGCTCCTACCCTTTCCATCCTAAAGCAGCAAACGACAACGTGTAGGGCTGCGAAAGAAGGCTTAGCGATAATGCCAGGAGGTTCACCACCTCTAATTGAGGTATGCAGGAGCCCGCACGGAAGAAGACTGAGGATAATTAAGATTAACCCTTCCAACAACAACCAATTTAACAGAATATTTCTTCGTAATTTTGCTTTCCTCTTCTCCATTTCAATCAAAAGGAAGGACTGAATGACATACCAGAGCTAGCGTTTCACCGATGCCTAGGAGCGCAGAATGTCCCTCAAGTGCCACTGCTTGAGCGCCTTCCACTCCTTCCACCTTCTTCTACTCCTTCGACGCACGTTGTGTTGCATGAAATGCATGCTAAACTTAACAAAACACCTACCGGACCCTGCCCCTGCGATGAGCCAACTTGCCCGCACCCCTCACCTGTCACCTTATTCATTACCTGTTGCATGTGGTGGCATTGGTTTCCACGCCCCCTCCACGTTTCCCTTGTCGTCTTGTCATCCACGTGTTTCATGTATGAGCCATTTGTCCCTCTCACACCTTGATCGGGGGTTTGTTCAACAATTTGAAAGGAAATTAAAATTTCCTTTTACTAAGCAACACATTTTCTAGGGTTTTGTTTCAAAACATTTATGAGATTTAAAAAAAAACACAAAGACTTAAAATTTAACCGAGGAAAAATAATTATTTATGAGAAATTTCCCTAGCATCCTTGTGTTTCGGCCAAAACCATTTTTTGGTGTTGAAATGGAGATTCAAAACAATGTGTAATCTAGGGAAAAAATGATTCCAAGTTTATCAAAGTATAGGAAAAATTGATTTCTTTTAGAGCAACAAATTTTTTTGTTGGAACAAATTCTCCCTTTTCATCTGCTGTTGAGAAAACTACTTCAATTGTACTAGCGATACATACCTTTAATTTCTATATCCTTGAGTTGCTGAGTGCTTTCACGGGTTTTCGCAAGTGCCTCCAACGTACTCTTAATGTGCTTTAAGGAGTTTCCTCATTTACATTTTAAATATGTGCTTCTTGAATATAACCCCGTGCACCTCTAAATACACGGAAACACTCATTTGTAGACTTATAAACTAAGTGGTGAATTTTTAACTAAACTCTCGAGGTGTCAATGCAAACTTCAACTTACGTGTATACAAATGGCAGTTCAATTCCCATGTCAACTTAACATCTCTCAGTTTTTTTCTTGAATTAGCTTGTAACTGATACTAACTCGAATTTTGGAGTGCAACTCTTGGAATGCAGTTCTCAACAGATTTTTCCTTTATTAAATAGAGTATACTATGCGGTATGTTTTGAAAAGTGAGTATAGAGTTCTCAAAACACTTATTCCCATTGATCATTACCTTGTTTGGAGACTTGTATCCTTTTTAGGCACGATTTCATAAATTTCATAGCACTTGAGTCATATCACAAACCTTTTTTTTAATTGTTACCCTTTGTCACCTCATATTTGTCGTAGGTTTGTACTATATTGAGTTCAATGATGACTGCACTAACATTTAGTTCAGTGATGACTACTATAACATTAACCTTTGTCCCTTATTTCTATAATAGGTTTGAAATAACACTTACTTCAATGACTTTTCTCCATTTTTTTGTATTCTCATTAAGGTGTGTCCCTTTGCATATCATTCTTTTGTCTTTCATTATATTGCAATACTTGAGATTGAGCTTTTATATCATACCCTGACCTTTTGTTTTATGATAAGTTTTGTCTTGTCTCCCATTATGGCAAATATTTTCTTATGGTAGGATATATAATAGTAAAAGATAGTATGTGATGATAGTGTAAAACTATAAGATATTGGATAATGGAAATAGGTTTAAAAAAAAATAGGAAATGTATAAAGTAATGGAAATAGGTTAATAAATGTAGGATGGAAATATGATAATGATATAAACAATTTAGGATATTTTATCAGGGAAGGTTTATGTTTTAATGTTTTGTTTTTCAATGTAGGATGGACTAAAGTGAAGTTTTTATGAAATTTATTAAAGCAAGCACAAAATTTTAGGGTTTTGAACCACTTAAAATTTTGTGGTGATGAAATCTTCAAAGAAGGTATTTGTTACCATACTTCTAATGCTAAAAATAAATGAAATAATTTGATTATTGTAAAAATTTACTAAACCATCGCCTTGTATCTAGCTTTAGATTGTTGATAGGTTCTTTGATGATGTTGCAGATAACTTGTGTCTTTTGGCTGATGAAGTGGCCATATACTTGGACTGGTGTTGAAGTAGTTTCTTTCTTAAACCTTGTTTGTAACCTTGAGTGTTTGATTCTTTTGTTGGATTTGTTGATTCCTTTCTTTTAGTTTCTTATTCTCCTCTTTGAGTTGTGCAGCTTCTTTCTCGAGAGCCAAATTCTGTCTTGAGAACACTTCATTTTGTGCTTTTAAGTTATAAGGTATACTACCTAGGATTTCACCAAAGGTTGTGATTTCCTTTAGCATAAGAGATATTGCTGCTCCATTAATGCTTTATTGTTGATGATCTGCTTGACTTGGAAAAGTGATGATGCCATTTTATGATGGAACCTTGGAGGAACTTGTCATCCTTAATCAACAATCTACAAAATTATTAAATATGGATAGAATATTTGTAGTAGAACAAGACTAGTACCTCTGGATATATACAAATCTTATATACAACCCATGAAAGTAAATATCTAAACTCATGTACACGAAATAAATAGGGCATCATCAATCTTTGCAAATATCCTCTTTTAGAATCCCCGATGGGGGTGGTAACATATATGAGTGAGGTATAGGTTGGGGCTTTCAACCCCCTCTCCACTCTACATTCATCATGAGGAAATGTGTCAAAGAAGCCTTTGGTGGTGAGTGGGAGCTAAAGGTTCTCAATTGCGTTCTTAGTATATCTGGTATTTGGACACCCATTGGACTTGGTAGTTGGCTTCAGGGAATGGGCTGCAAGAACACGGTGGGTCAAATTTCTCCAGGAGCGCAGGGTGGTAATCTGTCTGTGCTATCCCCTACCCTTTGTTATGAGACAACAAGGTTGAACAACAATTTAGGCACTAATGGTTTTTCCTCCTTCATGATGGTGGTTCAAGGCATAATTATTTGGGACCCGGGTTTGTCAAAGCCTATATAGATAGTGGGACAACTCCTAGAGTTTTTGCATGTAAGAGGGTGGATTTCCATAGCGTCTTCTCTCAACGTCTGCTCCATTTCCTTCCGACTAGTAAAAGTTTAATGCCTAGCTTTATTTTCATCTCAAGCTTTGTACTTTGGTTGGTTTGGTATTTTCAATGTAAAAGTGTTTGTATGGATCTTGGTGTTTGACATAGAGGCTGCTAGTGGTGGTAGAATCCTGTTTGTGGGTTTTGTTCTTCTCCCCTGTAGTAATTCATCTCTGGTGGAATAATGGGGAGGTGGGGTTGTAGCCTTTGGGATTCTATTTCCTTTTGTGGGGTTTGAGAGATATCTTGAGCTCAGGGGGCCTGGAGGAGTTCAGGTCTCTGGAAGACATACATTTTTAGTGTGGGAGGATGTTGGTGTTTCCCTTTCAGGAGGGCGAAAGATGGTTGACCTATCATTAGAGGTCATCCTTGTACTCACATTTCACATCCTAGTTTGTTTCTTTTACTGGTGGGGTAACTTGGGCTCTTCACGGGAGTTGTTACGTTAGGTGTAATGCTTTGAGTGGGTGGTGTGAGGTAGTAAGCTAGAGGAACATGCAACACCAAAATGGATGCGCTCACAAGGGCGTAGGGCCTCAGGGCCAAGGAATTTTCCACCCCATGAAACACCAGGATTTTGGAGAAGAGGTGGACCAACATCCAACCAATTCGCCAAGGAGAGTAGAATTACCCCCTCCTTTTGATTCTCTGTAAGAATACATTCATCAGGTTACCTCACTCTTGGATAAACTAGCTCGAGATAGGCATGATAATGATAAAAAAATTATTTATTTTATGAATGACCTCCAACACAACCAATGACACATGATGGATAGGTTGGTCCCACTGTGTCGCGACCAGAAAATGATTCATGAGATGTTGGACCATCTAGAAGGTAGGACAAAACACATGGAAGCTCACGTTCATGAATCCTTTCATCCTCCTCCACCACCAGGCAATGGACCAGATGCTCAAACTCTAGGTAACTTAGTTGACCAAGGATAAATGTTGGTTGTATTTTGGTTATTGGGATCTTCTAGTTAGTTTGGGCTATTTGTATGTGGTGTCTCAGTTTCACTTTGTTGTCATCAATGTTTTATTCCACTACCTTCTGGCCAACAAGTATGGTAGGAACTTAGGCCAGAATATTTTTGCAACTAAGATTCCCACGGTGTATCCTTAACATGACTTAATAGAAAAATTTAGTTTAAAAAAAAGTTATCCCGTTTTATACTAAATATAATCTTCACAGGAAATTGTTAGCAATAAAAAATGTCAATAATCTAGTATTAAGAATTCTCATTGGCCAATTTCTTGGGTTTCAGATGAAAATTCAAGTTTAGATTGTGCTAGAAAGATTGATTTTCACAACTAAACTCATCCATCTTATTCTTCTTATTTTTAAGGTTGGAAAAAGGGTGAATAGAGTAAGAAAAGATTGTAAAATTTGGAAAGAAAATGGGTTGAAAGTGAGATGGTTGAATAGATAGAAGTTCAAACTTCAATATGAACAAATTATGAATCTTGTAACAAGGAAATTGGCATAAAACATGGTGGATGAATGAAATTATTAATAATGGGGATTTTGAGAGGCATTCTTGAGATTGTATTTTACTTGACATATTCTTCTAATGATTGTCTTCATGTCATTTACCTTAATCTTGATCCCTCTTATAGGGATGTTGGTGTTGTTGGTTAGTAATTGAAAGAATTTTCCAAGGATTTTGAGCTTCTTTGATGAAATCAAAATCATATAATGTTCCATTATGCTTGATTTAATATTTTCATTGCATACTCTCATATATGAATTTTTTAAACTTCACTTTGAAAATCACTCGTCCATAGATTTAACCCTTTGGATCCTCTTAAGATCTGCAAAAACTTATCACTTGTCTGCAATAAAATTTGAGATGATGGATAAGAAAGGTCATCGTTCTTTCTCCATCCAAGAGTTACAAAAAATAATTACAAACAATGCATAGGAAACAAATACAAACAATATGGATGAAGAAAAATGCATTTGTTTACTTACTGAGAAGTGATAACTAGATGAGACCTCCATTCAATGATTTCTTCATAAAATTTTCATATTATGTCCCATTTGAATGATTACAAAGCCTAATTTAAGTGAATTCATATGTATAATTCAAGTACAAATATGTTTTCAAAGTGGTTTAAAATTATATGCTAAACTTGATGAAAAACATCACGCTTTATAGAGCTATTTGTGATTTTTTTAGTAGACCAATAGTCACTATTTGGAGTGTAACTTTTCCGTTAAAGATCAGATTGATGTGATTCCACTTGGAGATTAAGGTAGATTTATTTTTGTCTCTCTAATAGAAACAAGTTTATAAAATACCTTTATTTTATATCATGAAAATGCTGATAATTAAACATAGGAGGTAAAGTTTTACTATGTTGATTTTAAGACATGGAGTCATTGAACGTGGCATAGCTGTTTTACTTGACCTCCAAATGAGACGATTCAAATTGTGACTTAAAATAGAATCTAAATTGAATTTACCATAGAAACATACTTTTAAAATAATTTGATTTTATATGTGAGATATGTCGATTAACAATCAAGACATAGAATTGTCATAATGCAGATTTTATGACAAACAATTAGTAATTTGAGCATAACTTTTTTATACAATGTCAGATTGAGGTAATTAAAAATGGGTTGGAAATTGGATTCCAATGGTTGTCTCCTAGATAAATATATTGTAAAATTATTCCCATTAAATCTCTCAAATATTTATTGTACTAACTTTTCCCTTAAATTTTCCACTTGAGACCTAGTAACTATTTTGGCCATATATTTTTCATTTAAGATCCAAATTGGAAAATTCAAAATGATTCAGAAACTAGGTTACAAGGAATTGTATAGGTTCTACAAAATAAGACTCTTTTGGCTACATTTTTCCATAAAATACTTTAAAAATGAGTATTGAGCAATGATTTGAATGATCATTCATGATAGATTGTGTCGAGAATTCTATAGGGAAATGATTATAATTATTTCTCTTTACTTGATAACTTCTTGTGATATATTTTTACTTATTAGCTTTGTTCCTTATGATCATATGTGTGAATCATAAAAAAACTACCAAAACAAGAAGGAAAATAACATAGAATATTGGCTGCAAGTCAGGGCCAAAACCTCTCCTCTTGAGAGGAAAACCTGCAAATATATTCTCTTAGTATAGATTATTAAATTGATAAATTCCAAGGCCTTGAGATTGAGACAAATACCCTACAATACAAGGACCAAACTCTTGGGATGATGTGCTAACCTTGATCCAGTCAAACCCAGTCAAATCTCTTCCAGTAGCACTTCTTCGACCTCTTGCTGCAAGATTTTCGGCCTCCTACTGCGGATATGAAATTTTGGCCTCCCTACAGTTGTTTCTGCCACACATGGAAAATTTCATCTTCCTCTAGATCCTTCCTTTGACCTTAGCTTGCCTTTCTCTGACTTCTGGAGCTTGAGAATGACCCTTCATGACCTTCTCTTGACCTCTTTGCCTTCTTTTCTCCAAGATCGAACTTATAGATATAATCCCTAGGTTTGCTGTAGAAAACCTAGTCCTCTTTAGCATGTGAGAGAGAAAAATATCCCAAACACAAGTCTCCTTCATGCTCCTCCTTCTTCAATGCCTTCTTCCTCCTCTTTCTTTATTAGAATGAGTGGTGTGTGAATGTACCTCAAGTAGTACAAGTTCTCTTCTATTTATAGGCTCTTCAAGGTGGATGTGGCTCTTCCTTTTAGGCTGGCTTACCATATTCCAGTATGACTTAGTCTTGGAGGGTATTTCGACACTTTTAAAGACAAAAATAATTTTCTTTACAAGTTACAATGTTCCTGATGGGGTCTTTAACTTATGAAAATGAATCTTTTGAATTATTGACCTCAGAAAAATCTTAGAAGCACTCAATGGGTGCTTGATCTATAAAATAAAATACCTTGAGCATGAAACCCATGCTCCAAAAATAATAGTAATATATTCCCTCTCATTTTAAAATTTACAAGAATCAAAAGTACATTTCATACTTATGAAGACCAAACCTAGTTACACATTTTTCAACACTCCCTCTTAAATAGGGAGGTATTCATAAGAGGTACATGGATATTCTCTATCTGAAGAGATCTCATAAGAATATTAAAATTGGTAACCCATATATCTAGCATAATATCAACCAACATTTTCAGATAGCAAGGTCTTGAATAACAACTATATCTCTCCACAAGATCAAAGCACAATGTTGGTGAGACCAATGATTTATAAACACCATCATCATTGTCTCTCAAGGTGCATAATCAACCCGAGTGTTCATCGAGTATGACCTTATTTGGACTATTCTTGTCTTGGATAGCTATTCCTCAAAGAATATCGGTCTACAACTACTCTTATATTGGATGCCCTACCTCATCCTCAAAGCGTAGCGAATGCTAGATGGTTACCCAATCCTCCATTTTGTATTCCTAAGTTAAGACAAGAATGACGTGCCTATCTCTTCCTCTCAAATAGGGAGGATATATCAACCAAGCCAATCTTGTTTCTCATGTACACAATCTTCTTGTTAGAAAGAGATTTCGTCAATATGCTAACTACCTGCTCATCGATGGAGATATATTGTAGCTTCAACACACCATTTTGTACTAGCTCCCAAATATAGTGGTACTTGTTGTTTATATGCTATATTTCCATGAAATATTGGGTTTTTAGGCAATTATATACAACTATTGTTATCACAATGTATCAATGTAGGGTCCATTGGTCCTTCGAATAGGTCATATAACAACTTCCTTAACTAGACCAATTATATGCTTACTTCACATGTTGTAATATACTTAACCTCAAAACTACTCAAAGAAAATGTGTCTTGCTTTCTGCTCATCTATGGGATTACAGAGGATCCCAAACTGAAACATCCTCCTATAGTGCTTCTTCCATCCTGCTTGTTGCCTCCCCAGTCAAAATCCATATATCCAATTAGGTGGAAATCATTCCTCCTATCATATTTTATGTAGTAGTGGATAGTTCCTCATAGATATCTGAGTATATGTTTTGCTTCTATCCAATGTTCATTACTTGGCTCCACTTGGAATTGAATGATAATGTTTACTGCAAAACATATGTCTGGTTGAGTATTCACCAATTACATTAGTGAGCCAATCAGTTGTCTATACTTGAAAGGATCCACACTGCTAGATTCAGAACTCCTTAGTCTCTTCAAGTTCGTGATCATCATAGTGGTCATGGGTTTGCAATCCATCATGTCAAACCTCTTCAACATATTGATCACATAATTTCCT
Organism: Pinus albicaulis; assembly: GCA_034641835.2. Classification (NCBI taxonomy): domain Eukaryota; kingdom Viridiplantae; phylum Streptophyta; class Pinopsida; order Pinales; family Pinaceae; genus Pinus; species Pinus albicaulis. The sequence continues at coordinate 890,460,093 of CM076579.1, forward strand.
TGACCTATATAAATTTCATCAAGTCCTTGCCATAATTCTAGTACCAAATAGTAATGCATCAACCCGAAATCCTTCATGTCAAATTATGCTACTAGTTGCTTCTTACATTCTTCAATTCGACCTTTTACACTTGTCAAGAGAAGAGCATCTACATATAGAAGAATGATTATAGGTTCTCCCTTCACAAACTTGATATAAAGGTTTGGATCAACATAAATTTTTATGAATCCTATTCTTTGTAGGTATGCATCCATTCTAGCATAACATGCCCTTAGTGCTTGCTTGAGGCCATATAATTCTTTCTTCAATCTTTCAAACATATGCCTTCTTGCCTTTAACTTAAAATCCCAAATATTTCTCTATATAGACTTCCTCATCAATTATGCCTTTTAGAAATGCAGTCTTGACATCCATTTGGTGGATGTCCCATCCCATCGATGTTGCCAAATAGATCAATGATCGAATAATTGTATACCTTACTATCAGAGCAAATGCCTCTTCATAGTCGATGCCTTCTTGATGAGAGAAACCCCTAGCCACAAATATTGCCTTATACTAATCAATACTTCCATTTTTCACATGTTTGATCTTATAAATCCATTTGGAAGTTACCACAAATTTTTCTTTGGGCCTAGGTACGATCTCCCATACTCCATTATTCATTATAGATTGATATTCTTCATTCATGGTATCATTCCATTCCTGATGGTTGAAAAATTCTTCAAAAGTGGATGGATTTGTTTCTATTAGTTTTGTCATATATGTTGCATACGCAAAATAATGCTTGGGTTTCTTGCTTTCTTTGAATGTTCCTTTTGCTTCTCCATGACTTTCTGCATAAAGTAGTGTAGATTTAAACCAATTAGGTATCTTTCTTGATTCAGGGACGACCACAAGTTGAATAGGTTCATTGGGACCCTCATATTCATGGTGAGATTCTTATTCTACCATGATAACGTCTTCTTCTGATATGAATGGAGGAGTATTAGTAAGTTCTTTGCTAAGTTCCCCTTCAGAACATAAACATACTTGCTTCTTATGCACATAAGATTTGAACTGAACAACATGTTATTCCAAGAGTTTCTTTTAAGTGTCTTTCTTACGATTATTCCATGAATTTTTTTTAAAACATGAAATCATCAAACACTGAATGGAAAGATGCATCAAACAACAATACATAATCCATTGTTGAAGGATTTCACCCCTCCTGGGCTACATCTCCTTGAGTTAGCTCTGAAAGCACGATTCATTCTCATTATGCTCAAGGTTTCAACATGAAGAGTACACCAAAGTGCTCAACTAAAATGGTAAGTTTCTCCTACAAAGAAAAAACTCCTACAAGTTTCTTTTACCTTGCACTTACTGACCTACATTCAAGTATGCAACTATCATCAACATATGGGCATCTTGCATCAAGATCCCTTACTCCAATTTGAAAGAGAATCAACATGTACTAAAACACTGCAAGTACATAAACAATTTTTTCCTCTAAAACACATAAAAATAAAAGATGAGAAATAGCTACATCACTGCTGCAAAGGCTGCTGCTGCAAACATATGGAGGCTGGAAGACCCCTACAAGATCATCTCCATCTCAAAATCCTCCAAGAACTAGTTCAACATGCTGGTTGTCCATAACAACCATAGGCTTCACTTTGATAGAAACCCATCCAAAAGTGCTCAAATGGTTATGAAACTTGTTCCAATGAACTCATAATGGCCAAGAATGGCTATCTAACCTCTTCTTTCTCTTTAATTGGTCTCTAGGTGAAGCAGATATGGCCTAACCCTCTGGTGGCCCTAGACATCCTTAAAATTCAAGCTGGAAAAATCCCATCTAGAAGTGCTCCATTGCTTCTGAAACCTGCACCATTGAGTCCAAAATTTACAATAATGGCTATCTAGCCTCTTATTTCTCTTCAATTGGTCTCCAGGTGAAGCAGATATGGCCTAACCCTTTAGTGGCCCTTGGCATCCTTAAACTTCAAGATGGAAAAATCCCATATAGAATTTCTCCATTGCTTTTAAAACCTACGCCAATGATTACAACATGGCCAATAATGGCTACCTAGCCTCTTCTTTCTCTTCAGTTGGTCTTTAGGTGAAGCAGATATGGCCTAACCCTCTGGTGGCCCTAGGCATCCTTAAACTTCAAGCTAGAAAAATCCCATCTAGAAGTGATCCATTGCTTCTGAAACCTGTACCATTAAGTCCAAAATGGCCAAGAATGGCTATCTAGCCTCTTTCTGCACATGATTTGGTTAAAATATCCAAAATTTATGACCATTTACATTTTCCCCACTATTTCAGGCCCTAAATTAGCTAATTGGAGCTAAACTGGTAGTTTCTGCCGAATTTGGGGGCTCCTCCAATTTAATCCATCATTAAGTTAAGTAACAATCTTAGCGCTAACTAAGCACTTAAGATAAGCTTGGATTAATGAGTGGATTAGGTGCGGGTTAATGGAGGTTAGTGTTTTAATTAAGCACATTTAACACATTAAACTTTCGTGCTTACCATTGGCTCCACCGGTGGTTATGCAATGAGTCACATGGATTGGGGGCTGGCCTCATGGGGCTGGCCCCCCTTTCCCTCGCCATACCATATGGTAAAGTTCAAATATAAGTGACAACCCTTAGTATTTAAGAACTATCATGCGAGCGAAGTGGTAACGTGTTGCGTTGGCTTATGGGAGGTCGCAGGATCGAACCCCGACGCCTCCGCCCAGACTTAACCAAAATTTTTACTCCACATTACAACCAAGGGGGGGGGGGGGCACGTGGTGGCCCTAGGCTGCACCACATGTCCTCACCAATTAACCCAACTTGAACTAATAAAAATTCACCACATAACCCAAAATTTGACCAATACCATGCTGCCACTTGGCAGTTCACCATTCGCTGGAGGAAAATGCCAAAGATGACCCTGCACAGTCATCATGCCACGTCAGTAGTATGGACTGCTGACTGGGCACCTATCTATTAATTTTTTTTTTTAAATTGTGCCTGTTTAGCAAAGTGAACATAAATCGTTTCCAGGAGCATATGGAGTCCATTTTTGGCGAAACAAAGTGCACTGAAGTCAAAACGACGAGCACTACGTGGTCATTTAGGTTTTATGTCATTATGAGAAATTTGATTTTTGAGCTAAAATTTGAGCTCCTAATCATACCTCCCCACTGAAATCTTTTGGTCTCCAAAAGAACACTTTCAATTATCAAATTGGAGAAGTCGGAACTTAGAATATCCCAAAACGCAATTCTAATGTAAAAATTTCAATTGGTGCCCTTCAAGCCTCATTCGAGGCACTTCACTTATCTTCCTCATGAAGACCTGTTGTCTTGTTAAGAATTGATCCATAATTCCTATCGTTGTTGCAAAACAAACATTGACGAGTGGAAACTGAATATTCTCTTAAAACTCATCTTTACATAGTTATCTTTAAACAATCTTAACAACAATATTCATTCACACAAGTTTCAACACGAATACTTGTATCGAGAATATGAGACAACTAGTAGACAATTTCTAAACAACAATTTATACATTCACAAAGTCCATAAACATGTGGACTATCAAGACAAAAAATTACATAAAAGAAAACAACATCTACTTTCTGAACATAGTGACAATAATGTTCACTTTACAAAAGTACCTTCGAAAGGTAATGACAATAGGTAATTACAAAAATTTCAAAACAACTCGACAAGAAGTCTACCCAATCTTGCCTCTCTTAGGCTTGTGGGTTCTCTTTTTGCACCAACTTGTCTTGAGGAGGTTGCTTAGGATTGTGAAGGACCCTTTTTTATACCTTTTGTCTCCCTTTAATCATGTGACATAACCCTCTTACCTTTCCTCAAACGAAGTTCCAGATGCAACTTCCAACAACGTTCAATATCATGTCCATGCACTTGGAAATGAACATAGAAAAAATTATTCTTGTTCACAGACATAGAAGTTCTCTCTTGTAAAAGAGAGTCGATATTATTGATGCCCAAAATTTGGTCCATCCTCTAAACCATTACTACGCGTTGCTCACACATAGCCACACAATGGTCAAAATATTCACAAAAACTACAAGGAATTTGCTCCAACAGATAATCAAAATCACCATGCTTTGCATAAGCCTCTTGAGATTTATACCCGTCTTTAATGTTACTGATACGAAGATATTCTCCTGGTGATGAAATATCCTTCTTGGAGGTCTAGAGCCTTCACCTTGCAGTTGTGAGTTCCTCTCTTCATAGAGGACATTCACCATCCATGATATGTTTGCGAAAGCCTTTCTGAAGCTTTCATATTTTGTCAATATTGTAGATTGTCCTCCTAGAGACATGCTTACTAAAGCCTTAGGAATCTTCGGAGGTGAAACTTGAGGTGGAGATTGTGGAAAATATAGCCTCCTTCTCCTTGTTCCAACTTGGGAATTTGCACCAACAATTTTTCCTTCTCCTCTTCGGAGTTTCAACCTTGTAAGCATTTTCACCTTGCAAATAGTCAAACCCTCTTTGCACAAAGAAACACAAGCTAACAATAAACCTGTAGGTATGATACCAACTGATATGAATGAAGGAGTCTTAGTAAATTATTTGCTAAGTTCCCCTTTAGAATATAAACATGCTTGATTCTTATGTGCATAAGATTTGAACTGAACATCAGGTTATTCCAAGAGTTTCTTTTAAGTGTCTTTCTTACTGTAATTCCATGTAAAAATTTTAAAACATGAAATCATCAAACAATGAATGGAAATATGCATAAAACAATAATACACAATCCATTTTTGAAGGAGTTCAACCCTCTTGGGCTACATCTCCTTGAATAAACTTTGAAGGCATGATTAATTCTCATTATGCTCAAGGTTTCAACATGAAGATTACATCAAAGTGATGAACTGAAATGGTAAGTTTCTCCTACAAAGAAACAACTCCTAAAAAATTTCTTTTACCTTGCAATTACTGACTTACAGTCAAGTATGCAACTATCAACAACACATGGACATCTTTCATCAAGATCCCTTACTCCAATTTGAAAGAGCATCAACATGTACTAAAACACTACAAGTATATAAACAATATTTTCCTCTAAAACACATAAAAGGATAATATGAGAAATAGCTACAAAACTGCTACAAAGGTTGCTACTATAAACATATGGGGGCTGGAAGACCCCTACAATATCATCTCCATCTAAAAATCCTCCAAGAACTGGTTCAACATGCTGGTTTTCCATAACACCCATAGGATTCACTTTACTAGAAACCCATCCATAAGTGCTCAAATGGTTCCTAAAACTATTCCCATGAACTCAAAATGGCCAAGAATGGCTATCTAGCCTCTTCTTGCTCTTCAACTGGTCTCTAGGTGAAGCAGATATGGCCTAACCCTCTGGTGGCCCTGGGCATCCTTAAACTTCAAGTTGGAAAAATCCCATATATAAGTGTTCCATTACTTCTAAAACCTACACCATTAAGTCCACAATGGCCAAGAATGGCTATCTAGCCTTTTCTTGCTCTTCAATTGGTCTCCAGGTGAAGCAGATATGACCTAACCCTTTGGTGGCCCTAGGCATCCTTAAACTTCAAGCTAGAAAAATCCCATCTAGAAGTGCTCCATTGCTTCTAAAACTAGTACCAATGAGTCCATAATGGCCAATAATGGCTATCTAGCCTCTTCTTGCTCTTCAATTGGTCTCCAAGTGACGCATATATGGCCTAACCCTCTGGTGGCCGTGGGCATCCTTAAAAATTCAAGGTGGAAAAATCCCATCTAGAAGTGCTCAATTGCTTCTGAAACCTACACCATTGAGTCCAAAATGGCAAAGAATGGCTATCTAGCCTCTTTCTGCACCTGATTTGGTCGAAATCTCCAAAAATTATGACCATTTACATTTTCCCCACTATTTTAGGCCCTAAATTAGCTAATTGGAGCTAAAATCACAATCTCCGCCGAATTTGGGGGCTTTGCCAACTTAATCCATCATTAAGTTAAGTAATCTGCTATTTAGAATATTTACAAAAGAATTCTCAATAAGAAAGTTTGTTGAAGAGTGGTTCTGCTCAATCAATTTCCATTGGCTTAAAATCATATTCTTCAATTGTTGGAGCCTTCTCATTGATTGATATCTTCTTCTTCTCATCTATTCAACTATTTTCCTGCAAAAACAAATAAAAAACAAAATTAAAATGTAAAAATAAAATCAAAATGCCAATAGTCTTAGCGCTAATTAAGCACTTAAGGTAAGCTCAGATTAATGAGTGGATTAGGTGTGGGTTAATGGAGGTTAGTGTTTTAATTAAACACGTTTAAAACATTAAACTTCCATGCCTATCATTGGCTCCACCGGTCGTTATGAAATGAGTAACACAGATCAGGGGCTGGCCCCCACATTCCCCCACCATACCATATGGTAAAGTTAAAATATAAGCGACAACCCTTACTAGTTAAGAACTATCATGCGGGAGAAGTGGTAACGTGTTGCGTTGGCTTGTGGGAGGTCGCGGGGTCGAACCCCGATGCCTTCGCCTGGACTTAACCAAAAAATTCACTCCACATTACAACCAGGGTGGGGAGGGGCATGTGGTGGCCCCATGATGCACCATGTGTCCTCACCCAATTGGCCCAACTTGAACCAATACAGATTCACCACATAACCCAAAATTTGACCAATACAATGCTGCCACTTGGCAGTTCACCATTCACTGGAGGAAAATTCCAAAAATGACCTTGCACAGTCATCATGCCATGTCAAAAATATAGACTGCTGACTGGGCACCTACCTGTCATTTAAAAAAAAAATTCCTGTTTAGCAAAGCAAACAAAAATTGTTTCCGGGAGCATACGAAGTCCATTTTTCGCTAAACGAAGTGCATTGGAATCAGGACGATGAGCACTAAATGGTCGTTTAGGTTTCAAGTCATTCTGAGAAATTTTATTTTTGAGCTAAAATTTGAGCTCCCGATTATCTTCAAAGACTGGAAGTTCTTCATCATCAGAGTCCATGGGAAGTTCCTTAGATTTATTGAATGCGATACTTTCATCAAATATGAAATCTCGTCTTAATTATATATGGTGTCCTTCCTTTATGTATATTCTATAGGCCTTAGAGGAATTTTTGTAGCCAACAAATGTTCCTCTCATGCCTATTGGATCCAACTTGTTTCTTTTGTCCTTTGATATATGAATATATACATGACACCCAAAGATACGAAGATAGTCTATAGTTGGTTTCTTCCCAGTGAATACTTCTTCGGGAGTCCTGTTATCCAATGACTTGTGGGGACTTAACTTTTTAATATATATTGTTTTATTTGTGGCTTCTCCCCACAAAAATTTTGGTAGATCTTGATCTCGTAACATCGCTTTTAAACTTTCTTCAATGGATCTGTTCTTTCTTTATGAAACTATAGTTTATTTGGGATTCTATAAGACTATCAACTCCCTCTTAATCCCAAACTCCTTACAAAAGGCTATAATTTCCTTGGATGTATACTCTCCTCCATTATCAGATCTTAGTATCTTGATTCTTCTTTCTGTAAGGTTCTCTAATTCAACTTTGAATTCTTTAAATTTTGTGAATACTTCGTCCTTGGTTTCATTAAGTAAACCCAGGTATTTGTTGAATGATCATCTATAAATGTGACATAATATAGATGCCCTCCAAGTTATTTAGGAGTCATAGGGCCACATACATAAGAGTGAATGAGATCCAAGATTAATTTGACCATGAAGTACTGCTTCCAAATTGTCTCTTGGTATTATTTCCTAATGCACATCCCTTACATACTCCTTTGTGATATTCTTTCAATTCAGGGATTCCATCTACTATGGATATTAGAGTTGGAAGGCTTTTGAAATGAATATTACCAAATCTTCTATGCCATAATTCACATGGGATGATTTCAATGTGAACCAAAGCTTGTGTTAGAGGAGATATCAACTCTTTCTTCTCGGATGCCAATTACTCTATCATTATCTATGCTTGAGTTTTTACTCCATACTACAAACTGTCCATCAATGAAAGATACTTTATCACCCTTATCTTCTAGACTTGAAATGGAAACTAAATTTTTATGCAAACCTAGAACAATTAGGATGTTGTTGAGGTGTATGTTGCTTCCATTTTCTGGCTCTATAAAGGTCGATCTGATTCCTCTTACATGATATCTCTTATTATCTCCAAGTTAAACTGAATAATAATATTTTTCATTTGATAATGTCTTCAATTGTTTATGATGAACAATCATGTGTCTATATGCACTGCTATCAATTACCCAAATGCTCTTGTCTTGGAATGTTCCAATGAGTGCCGAGAAGATACCTTCATATTTTTCCTTGATTACTTCCTCCTTTGTAGTGAATAGGAGGTTCAATGCTTCCTTGATTATTTTCTTGAGATAAATTTCTACCTTTGAACACTTATTGATGAGTTTCTTCAATATAATGGAGATCTTCATAGTGCCCTTAGTCAACCGGGCTCCGATACCATGTTGAAAATTATATAGGGAAATGATTATAATTAATTCCCTTTACTTGATCACTTCTTCTGATATCTTTTTACTTATTATATTTGTTCCTTATTTTTATATGTGTGAATCATCAAAAAACTACCAAAATAATAAGGAAAATAAAACAAAATATAGGTTGCAAGTCAGGGCCAAAACCTCTCCTCTTGAGAGGAAAACCCGCAAATCTCTTCTCTTCTTATAGATTCTTCAATTGATGAATTCCAAGACCTTAATACTAAGACCAATACCCTCCAATACCAATACCAACCTCTTTGGATGATGTGTTAACCTTGATCTAGTCAAACTTAGTCAAATATATTCCAGTAGCACTTCTTCGACCTCCTGCTGCAAGATTTTCAGCCTCCTACTCCATATCTAAAATTTCGGCCTCCTTGCAATTGTTGCCGCCACATGTGGGAAATTCGATCTTCTTCAGGAGACTTCCTTTGATCTTCACTTTCCTTTCTTTGACTTCTGGAGCTTGATAATGACCCTTGGTGAACTTCACTTGACTTCTTTTCCTTCTTTTCTCCAAGATCGAACTTGTATATAGAACCCCTGGATATGTTGTAGAAACCTTAGTCCTCTTCAGCACGTGTGAGAGAAAAAAATCCAAAACACAAGTCTCCTTCATCCTCGTCCTTCTTCGCTGCATTATTCCTCTTCTTTCTTTTCTAGAATGAGTGGTGCATGAATGTGCCACAATTAGGACGAGTTTTCTTCTATTTGTAGGCTCTTCAAGGTGGACATGGCTCTTCCTTTTAGGCCGACTTGCCAACTGCCAGGTCGACTTGGTCTTGGAGGGTATTCCAACACTTTTAAAGACAAAAATAATTTTATTTACAAGTTACAATGTGCCTGATGGGTTCTTAAACTTATGACAATGTCTCTTTTGACTTCTTGACCTAGGACAAACCCTATAAGTACTCAATGGGTGTTTGAACTATAAAATAAAAGGCCTTGAGCATGAAGCCCATGCTCCAAAAATAATAATAATAATTTTCCTTTCATTTTACAATTTACAAGAATTAAAAGTATATTTCATGCTAATGAAGACCGAACCTAGTTACACATTTTTCAACAGATTGTACCAACTTATTTTGAAAAAAAATAAAAAAAATCATTTATTCTTTTATTCTATTCTATGTTATTGTATAAAAAAGTCATTCCATAAAGTTCAAGAGAATTTCCAATGCATCCATTTGAACAACAAGATCATAAAAAATCATACCCAAGTCTGAAAAACATACCTTAATTAATGCATGGACATGAGAGATCAAATGCTCATATGAATTTGATGCCAAGAAATGTTGAGAAGATAAGTGGTATTATGGCCTAATAACTATGTGGAACCAAGTTTCAATGTGATTTTTGACTCCTTGGCTCTCCTTTGTTTTCATATCATAAATTTCTCCTTGTGAAAGTTTTTCAATACATTCTTAAATACACAAGGGTTCTTGTATCGCTTCACTAGGTGTGGCCTGTGACTCCTTGTCATCCTTACAAGGATAAATAGAATAAGCTTCTAGGTTCTCCTCTTGTGGATCATTTTCATGGATGCTTTGCTCCTTTTCTTTTTAAATGAAGATTCATCCCTAGTGACAATTATGAATTGCGGACAAGGATTTGAGAAGATCCTTGTGGTGGCATACCTTCCTTTAATGAACAAATTCTTAGTATCTTCTTTTGTCTCTACATTGCAAATGGATTAGTGGTTAGTTTTATTAGTGGATGGGGGATTTTTATGTATCTTTATAATCCCTATGTTTAGTGACAATTCATAAATAAACATAACTAGCAATTGCCCCTAAAGGTGCAAAGGTACACCGAAGGAATAAAATATTCAGGAAAATCATCTCGCCACCAAGAGAGCCACTAAATGCATGTAGATAAGGTCTGTCAAACTCTCTAATGAATACATGCAGTTGATGCCTGCCAAACTCTCCAATGAATTTTGTAATTAAAGTATAAATTAGCAATTGTTAAATATCACATATATTATTGTGATTAATTTTTTTGTGGGATTAGTCATAATTAAACATTATCATATTAATTTTCAACAACTTAAATTATAATTAATTTATAAAATATCATTTTCCGTAAAGAAAATTTAAAACATTCATTAAATTACTATAATGAAAATTTAATAGTTTAATATTTTTACAATAATAATAATAATAAATATATATTTTCTTTGAAATTTATTAAAATTATTTAATTAATTATCAATTTTACTAAATTTAAGTACACATAAAAGGTAAAATAACTCTATATTTGTATTGCAAAAAACGCTTCTAAAAAGTCTCATATCAACCTAAATATTTATTTTACATAAATATGGCTTGTTTCTTTATGGTGACATTCAGAAAAAGGTTCAAGTCCGATTTTTTTTAACATCATAATTTTGAACTAAATATATATTTTAAAATTTATACAAGTTCAATTTATACATAATGTAGTGTATCTTAAACATATATATTTTTTTCTCTCCAAAAAAATATAACTTTAATTATTTGTAGAACTTATTTGAATTGCAATTTTGCACATTTTTGTGATTTTAATAAATGTTTTTGTCATATTTATTAAAGACAGAAATATGTTATGAAGAATACTATATTTTTGCTCACTCTATATATAATGAAAATAACAAATATATATGAAAGATTTTGTCATGAATTTACTTGGGTCAGTTTTGTAGAGGAAGGAATTTTACCTTTAAAATTTCCATTTTAATAAAAAATTACAAACTATATATATATATAAAACTAACTAACTGGTCTCAATTAAAAGTTTTAAAAATATGTTTTAATTTAAATAAGAAAATTAAGTTTCAATTAAATGTGTGCAAAGCCTAATTCCTTCTTATGAAAAAACTCAAAAATTAATTTATTTTTGGTTCTCTTTATATTTCTCTCAAATATATTTCCTTGCATTCACAATAGAATAAAGAACAAAATATTTTAAGTAGTAATTGGAATCGATAATATTTTACTATTTTACAGGTACTCTTATTTGAAAACAAAACTATAACACATATCACATGCTAAATTCTGAAAAATGCAGTGTTATTTTCCCTTCATCTAGTCATAGATGGGCGTCTGGACATTTGAAAATAAAACGTTCCTGGAATTTCACTTCGTGCAAATATCATAATCAAAATCTAACTCACATGCTGTTGTTGATCCTCTTTAAACAGATTGTGTTATATAAGTGTTACATAATCCAGAAGTTTAAGACCTATATCCATATCTCAATGCTAAAACCATACACCTCCAATTGGATGCAAAATATATGGGCAGTTTCGAGTTTATTTAATCCAAACCGAACTGAGCCTCGAACCAGAATTAGGCTCATAAGGCTTACCATAGGAATTAAGCACCCGAAGACAGTCTTCAATCTCTTCGCCAATCAAAATATTCCGGACAGGGATCACCAAGTTAGTATGAGCTTTGCTTCAAAACCATCATTGTCCTTAACAGTGAATTCCACTTGTCAACATGAAAATACTCATTCCAGTGAATATCTTGATTGTTGTTTATGAGACTGGTTTTCCCAACAGTTTCCACTCCAACATGGATCGAAAAATAAGGATCACTAAGGCTTCATGAAACCTCTAATTCCCTTCCAAGTTGGAGAATAGAACAATAGGCTTGTGTCAAGTCTACATGGTCATACAAACAAATAACTCCCAAAAAGAAATGAGCATGTTCTCCACTTTAAAAAAAAATAGAACAAATTTCAATAATTCCAGCCATAAAGACTCTCTTAGACTTTGAAGAACTCATCTGTGCCTTAGCCTCAAACCCAAAAGTAAATATTTTTCCAAAAATGGACCTCTACATCTGAGTATACTATAACATACACAAGTCCTCAACCTGGTCTTATACTACCAAAGGCTATATAATTATTCACATGATAATATACGTGGAGGAGAAACAAGTGAGAAACAGGAAAATCACGAACCATCTTCGGCTATAATTATTAAGGTTTATACCTCTAAATATATCACAAGAATTATCTGCTATTGGACATGGTATGACTATGAATTGAATTTTATCATGCAATGGGACATTTAAAAGATGTAATCAAAAGATAAGTATTTTTATTGAGGTAGATGTCGGCTTAGTAACCCATTAAATGCAAGATATAAACCCTTGTTGTCTTAACCAAATATATCAACATCTTTTTTGCAGGGTTTCCTCTCTACTTTTCCGATAAGCATTTAAATCTTTAATATTGGAAAGGAATGCACTAAATTGTTCATATGATAACCGAATCCTAGCTTGCAGTTGGGGCGGAGTCCCCATTGGAAACTCAGGCACTTTGGCAATGGTTATATATATTGTTCCACTATTTACTAGTTTCAACATTAACCTCTCTCAAATGTGAGGGTATGTAGACAATTACTGCTGTAAAGTTGTTCAAGATATTTGATCTCGAATATTGAAATAATTTTCGACACTATAAGACAATCAAATTGTTTCGCTTAGTAATATCGTTTACTTCTCGCGGGAGTGGAAGAAGAAGAGTTACTTGTAGTTTGTTGTGTTATTGTAAGACGTTGGGCTGGGGATTTCTTGGCCAACATGGATATCGTTCGCATGATAGGCGATGCTATTGATTATTTTGTTACGCTTTGTAACGCTTCAAGGGTCTCTTCTCTCCCATTTAGTATGGAAGAACATAAGGGGTGCTGCAAATTTCCACCTCTTTAATGGAAGTAAAATACAAAGCTTAAATTTTATGGAGATTTAGGATGGGAAATTTGAAATGATATATTTTTTATTTAAAAAAGAAAAATTGGCTCCTAGCTTGATGGAAGAACTCCTTTCCATCCATTCGTGGAGTACGCACTGGAAGTGCTCTTGTGTGGGGAGGGGAATTTGGTGTGGTTGCACGATGAGATGAAAGTCTACCTTGATATGAATGCCTTGTGGGAGATCCTGACACAAAATGTCCTCTTGGAGACACTGCAGTAGATGATCCATTTGGTGATCCTACTGCAGGCATAGCCGATCTTTTGGGTGAACCAGTGGCAGATATCATCTTTGGTGTTCGTGTTGGAGTACCTTGTGGTGTGAGATAGGGTGTCAATGAAAACCTCGCCCACCTTGCCTTGAAGCATCAATTTCTGCGCGACTCTCTTCTTTTCAGTTTCTATGGTTCCATTTCCAGCTTGATTTTCCAATCCATAATTACTGACCTCTACTCTTAATGATGAGCTGATAGACAGATTGTGGTTGTCGTGCTTTTGGTTGCCTTAATATGAGGGGTTTCATCATCCTCATGAAGTGAATGCATAAGTGTTTTCTTGAATGCTTCCCACTTTTCCACATCTCGATTAAGCATTTCTCTCATTAGCAAGTTTTCTCTGCTTATCCAGTGCCCCCGAAAAAGTGGTTACTGCCTTGCTGCAGTGCATATTCAAGTCGTGTAATTTTCTCATGGATCTCATGGATGCGCTGATCCATCTCAGTGAGCTTGTGCTTGAGCTTGCCATTGTCTGCTGGTCATATTGGTCGATTGGGAGAACCCTCAAGATCTCCTCTGGCAGCTCGAAATCTGTTGAAATATTAAAGTCACCTGCCATGCCTTTGGGCAGGAAGGAAACGAGTACACAAAGGCAGCAGAGCGTGGAGTGCACAGCACTCTGCATTGAAGAAGAATGGAGATGAATTTACTCCTGATGGGCCGCAGCCACGGATTGCAGAAGAATTAACTCAGTGATGGGCAGAGCCGTTTTTTGTCTACGGAAGAACAAAGATTAGCTTTACGAAGGGGCAGATTGAGTTAAGACAGTCATTTCGGGCTTTAAAGCCCTCAACAACCAAAGTTATTTTTGAAACAGTGTCTTGTTGATGAGGAGTTCTGCGATGCGATCACAATCGCAAATCGCAATACAAATGTTACAAGGACCGAGTGTCTTGTTGATATGGAGCCGCGATGCGATACGATCCAATCGCAATCGCATATTGCATTAATTAAATGTCTTGCAGATGTGTTGAGTTCTGCAATGGAACGTTTTAATATAAACCGAAACCATATAATAAATCTCCCTCCCGTATAGCGCGAGGCCCGTGGGTCCACCTGACCACGTGGCGATATTTCAATGGAATCGTAGGAGCGCAATCGCAAGGATCAATCGGCGGTCTTTTTTTATGAGCCCCGATTGAAGGCCGGACCCGATCCGATTATGTACCACAGCTTATTGGTAAATCGCATCTGGTCCCTAATCGCAATCGAAACTTTCTTATCGTATGCCTCGATTGCACTTTTAAAAGTGCGGACCCGATGGTAGAATACAGTGGAGTTAATAAAGTTCAATCGCATCCGGATTTTGATCGGCAATCGCAACTCTTTTGAACGAGGCCCGATTGCACATTGTTGAGGTGGCGGACCCGATTGGTTTATGAGCCAGCTTTTATAATTGCCAATCGCATCCGCTTTCGGATCGCAATCGGAACTTCTGTAGTGTGCACTTGTTTGTTGTTTGCGATTGCGATGTGGTCCCCACCTTCTATGGCGTGCATCATATTTGTTTTAAAAGTTTTAATATGGTTTGTGTAATGTTTTAATATGCGCGACATATAAAAGCCAAAGGCCGCAGAAGTCTATTGTATTATTTTGTCTTATTGTTTCGCATGCTTGTGTGGTAGGAATGAAATATCGAAGCGGTGTGTTGACTGTTGAAGATAGAGTATTGTTCCTGAGAGACGAGTGTTTTACGGATCTATAGCACTGAGTGGCGGTCACCTTTGTTGTTATCCCTCTCTTAAGAGGAAGAATTTGTAACAATTTTGAAAGTAACGAAGTTTGTTTTAAAGCCCTGGCTAAACCTCACTGTCAATTTTTTTTAACTTCTGTGTTTAGGAGGAGGCTATTCTCTTCACTTGGAATTCTCAAAATTCCAACATGGTATCGGAGCGCATCTAGGCTCTTTGAAGGTTTCAAAGAAGTTGAAGAAGAAGACTTGTTGCAGTGTTTTCTCCAGTAGTATGAAAGCTCAACAGAAGTCAAAGTTCAGGTATTTCTCAAAGAAAATAGAGTTGTTGTTTTTTTGCTTAAAAGATTTTGTTCTTTCAGAAAAGGAAAGACAGTTTGTTTAAGTTTAGAGTTCAGTTTAAAAGCAATGGTTGGAAAAAGCACTGGTATGAGCATTGGAAATGTTCAACTTCCACAATTTAATGGAAAGAATTATGATTATTGGGCCATATTACCATGAGAGCCTTGTTTGTCTCACAAGACTTATGAGAATTTGTAGAAGATGGTTTTGTTGAACCAGCTGATGAGTAGGCTTTTAATGCCTTAACTCAAGCAAAAAATGACCTATTGAAGAGAAATAGGAAGGAAGATGCTAAAGATCTCTTCTTATTGTATCAAGCAGTAAATGAGAGTGTGTTTCCAAGGATAGCAGCAGCCTAGAGATCCAAGGAAGCATGGGAAATTCTGAAAGTAGCCTATCAAGGTATGGAGAAAGTTAAGATAGCAAAACTTCAGTTGCTGAGGAGAGATTTTGAAACTCTCTGCATTAAAGAGTCAGATAATGTAGACACATTTTTTACACATGTGATTGGGATTGTAAATCAGATAAGGTCCCATGGAGAAACTCTTGAAGAAAGAAGGATTGTGGAGAAACTTTTGAAGAGCTTACCCTCAAATTTTGATGTTATTATTACCACCATAGAAGAGACCAACGATCTCTTAAGGTTCACGGTAGATGAACTTCATGCCTCACTGATAACTCATGAACATAGATTGAGCAGAGATGAAAAATCATCTCTAGAGCATGCCTTCAAGACCCAGATGCCTTCAGGAAGAGGAAGAGGTCAAGGAAAAGGAAGAGGAAGAGGCAGAAGCCAAAACAGAGGTGGAAGGAACAGCTCTTCACATTCACATGGAAGGAGCAACAGTCAAAATCAGAGCCACGGCCAATGCAACAGCCAGCAAGGTTGACATCAACACCAACATGCTCATGGAAAAAGGTATGACAAATCCAATGTCCAATGTCATTATTGCAAAAAATATGGGCACTATGCCAATGAATGTATAAAGAAGCAAAATGATAATGTAGCAAAAGAAGAAAAGAACCCAAGTAATGTGCTGTTAGCATGTAATGTAGCACAAGATAAAGAAGATGATGTTTGGTTCTTCAATTCAAGATGTAGTAATCACATGACTGGAAATAGAGAAATGTTTGCTAATCTAGATGAAGAAGTAAAATCTGAAGTGACCACAGGGACTGATACTAAAATCTCTGTCAAAGGAAAATGCAGAGTTAGTATTCGAGCAAGGAATGGGGAGCAGAAATTTTTTCCTGATGTGTATTATGTTCCAGGTCTGAAATGTAATCTTTTGAGCGTTGGGCAGCTCATAAACAAAGGTTACAATGTTATATTCAAAGATGATGTGTGCACCATAAAAGATATTCCTCCAAGTAAGAAAATTATTGCTGAAATTCAAGTGAC
This sequence comes from Pinus albicaulis, assembly GCA_034641835.2. Lineage (NCBI taxonomy): Eukaryota > Viridiplantae > Streptophyta > Pinopsida > Pinales > Pinaceae > Pinus > Pinus albicaulis. The sequence continues at coordinate 890,477,060 of CM076579.1, forward strand.
CAGCAATAGAATGTTTCCGCTCAAGCTCAACATTGACTTGAAAGGAAAAGGAAAGAATGTAGCAGCTGTAACTCAAGAAGCCTTCCTGAAGGAAGAGAAAGATGAAAATTGGTTATGGCATCTGAGATTTGGACATCTAAATTTCGGAGGCTTGAATTTGTTGCACAGAAAAGGAATGGTAAAGGTTTCTTGATAGAGAAACGTGACTGTGGTGCATCTTGGGGAGAAAGCAACACAGAGAAAATTTTCCATCAGGGAAAAGCATAAGGGCGAAAGCACCTTTGGAGATAATCCACTCAGATTTGTGTGGGCCGATGCAGACAACATCTGTTTCAGGCAGCAGTTACATGCTGACCTTTATAGATGATTTCACAAGAAAAGTGTGGGTTTATTTTTTGAAATATAAGAGTGAAGTCTTTCAGAAATTTCGTCATTTTAAAGCTCTTGTAGAAAAACAGAGCGGACTACACATCAAAGTCCTCAGAACCGATTGAGGAGGGGAATACATATCAAAGGAGTTTCTGCGTTTTTGCAGAGAGAACGGCATACACAAGCAATTTACCACTAGGTACATGCCGCAACAGAATGGAGTTGCTGAACGGAAGAATCGAACCATAATGGAGATGGTGAGAAGCATGTTGTAGGCAAAGCATTTTCCAAATGAGTATTGGGCAGAAGCAGCAAACTGTGTTGTATATATTTTAAATAGATGCCCCACAAAAGCGATGATGAACAAAGCTCCAGAAGAAGCGTGGAGTGGCAGAAAACATGGAGTCACCCACATGAGAGTTTTTGGATGTGTGGCATATGCACACATTCCAGACAAGTTGAGGAAGAAATTGGATAGTAAGGGGGAGAAGTGCATTTTCCTTGGATACTGTGAAGAGTCCAAAGGATACAGATTGTATAACCCATCCACAAAGAATTTTGTGATAAGCAGAGATGTGCAATGCATTGAAGAAGAAGCGTGGGATGGAAGCATTGAGAAAACAGTCAATGTTAAAAACTGTTTATCTCATGATGAAGATGAGGGAGATGTGGTTGAAATCAACAACCCATTCGTTGCACAACCTCCAGCAATGCAAGGACAGCAAGGGACGCCTCAAGTGGCAGCAAGAACACCCTTGAGAAGAAGCGGCAGTGGTTCACTGAGCACACCACACGGAGCAGAATTGAGTGCTTCATCAAGCACAGCTACGCCAAGTGAAAGTGGAACAAGGTTCAGAAGCCTTAGAGAAATTTATGAGCAAGGAGAAGAAAATGAAGGTATGAATTCCTTATTTGCGTTGTATTGTCAAGTTGATGATCCTATTCATTTTTAAGATGCTATTAAAGATAGAAAATGGATAGAAGCTATGGACGAAGAAATTAAAGCCATAGAGAAGAACAAAACATGGGAGCTGGTTGATCTCCCAGAAGGTAAAGAAGTCATTGGAGTTAAATGGGTATACAAGACCAAAAACAATCTTTGAAGGAAAAATAGAAAGACACAAGGCCGGACTTGTTGTCAAAGGGATATAAGCGAGAAGCAAGGGATTGATTATGAAGAAACTTTTGCACCGAGTTGCAAGAATGGAGACGGTAAGAGCGAGTGCTATCCATAGCGGCCACAAAACAAATGGGAAAGTATATCAAATGGATGTAAAATCCACATTTTTAAATGGATTTTTAATGGAAGAGGTATATGTGGAACAACCTCTTGGATATGAGAAGAAAGGTCAAGAGCATAAGGTCTGTAAATTGAAGAAAGCTCTTTATGGGCTGAAACAAGCACAAAGAGCATGGTACAGCAGAATAGATTCTTATCTATTGGAGAATGGATTTGAAAAGTGTGAGGGAGAACCCACCCTCTACATCAAAGAAAAGGATGGTAAGTTATTGATTGTTGTCTTATATGTTGATGATTTAATTTTACGGTGTAATGATAAATTGCCATTTGAAAATTTTAAAACGATCATGAAGGATGGTGGAAAATAGTGACATGGGTTTATTAAGATACTTCTTGGGAATAGAAGTGGAGCAAGGTGAAAAAGGAATTTTTATTTCTCAAGCAAAGTATGTGAATCAAGTTTTAAGAAGATTCAACATGCGAAGTGCAAAGCTGCAATTACTCCCACAGTAATGGGATTGAAGTTGAGAAAAGATGACAGCAGCAAGGATGTTGATCCAAGTTTGTATAAAAGCATAGTTGGTAGCCTCATGTATTTCACTGCAACTAGGCCGGATATTATGCATGTTGTTAGCTTAATCTCCAGATTTATGGAGAAGCCAAAAGAGGCACATTGGCAAGTAGCAAAGAGAATTCTGAGGTATGTTAAAGGTACAAAAGGATTTGGTATTTTATATACTGCTTCAGAAAATTCAGAGTTAGTTGGATACACTGACAGTGATTGGGTTGGAAGTGTAGATGATCGGAAGAGCACTTCCGGTTATGTTTTTCATATGCGTTCAGGAGCCATTTCATGGACTTCTAATAAACAGCCGATTGTAGCATTATCTATAGCAGAGGCAGAGTATGTGGCAGCTATAACAGCAGCGTGTCAAGCAATTTAGATGAGAAGGATGTTGAGAAATTTATGTCAAGAACAGGTAAAGGGCCCTATGATTTATTGTGACAATAGCTCAACTATTGCATTGTCAAAGAATTCTGTGTTTCATAAAAGAACAAAGCACATAGACACAAAGTATCATTATATCGGAGAATTGGTGAATAATGGTGAAGTTGTTTTACAACATTGTAAGACAGAGGAGCAATATGCAGATATTTTAACTAAACCATTGGGACAAAAGACATTTGAATTTCTAAGAGAATGGGTATGATGGATAACCCAACAAGCGGCTTTAAGGGGAGTGTTGAAATATTAAAGTCACCTGCCATGCCTTTGGGTAGGAATAAAATGAGTACACAGAGGCAGTATAATTTTGAGTGCATAGCACTCTGCATTGAAGAAGAATGGAGATGAATTTACTCCTGATGGGCCGCAGCCACGGATTGCAGAAGAATTAACTCAGTGATGGGTAGAGCCGTTTTTTGTCTACGGAAGAACAGAGATTAGCTTTATGGAGGGGCAGATTGAGTTAAGACAGTCATTTCAGGCTTTAAAGCCCTCAACAACCAAAGTTATTTTTGAAACAGTGTCTTGTTGATGAGGAGTTCTGCGATGCGATCACAATCGCAAATCGCAATACAAATGTTACAAGGACCGAGTGTCTTGTTGATATGGAGCCGCGATGCGATGCGATCCAATCACAATCACATATTGCATTAATCAAATGTCTTGCAGATGTGTTGAGTTCCGCAATGGAACGTTTTAATAACAAACCGAAACATATAAAAATCGCCCTCCCGTATAGCAGAGGCCCGTGGGTCCACCTGACCACGTGGCAATATTTCAATGGAATCGCAGAAGCGAAATCGCAAGGATCAATCGGCGGTCTTTTGTTATGAGCCCCGATTGAAGGCCGGACCCGATCCGGTTATGTACCACAACTTATTGGTAAATCGCATCCGGATCATTGATCGAAATCGGAAGGTTTTGTGTTTTGGGGCCGATTGCACATTGTTTAAAAGTGCGAACCCGATGGTAGAATACAGTGGAGTTAATAAAGTTCAATCGCATCCAGATTGTGATCGGCAATCGCAACTCTTTTGAACGAGGCCCGATCGCACATTGTTGAGGTGGTGGACCCGATTGGTTTATGAGCCAGCTTTTATAATTGCCAATCGCATCCGCTTTCGGATCGCAATCGGAACTTCTATTGTGTGCACTTGTTTGTTGTTTGCGATTGCGATGTGGTCCCCACCTTCTATGGCGCGCATCGTATCTGTTTTAAAAGTTTTAATATGGTTTGTGTAATGTTTTGATATGCGCGGCATATAAAAGCCAAAGGCCCGCGAAGTCTAAAGTAATTGTATTTTTTTTATTGTTTCGCACAGCAGCGCGGAAGTAGAATGAAATACACAGCAGTGTGTTGACTGTTGTAGAAATAGTATTGCTCTTGAGAGACAGAGAGTTCTGTGCACTGCGTCTGTAGTAGTCACCATAGTTGTTTATCCCTCTCTTAAGAGGAAGAATTTGTAACAGTTTTGAAAGTAATAGAAGTTTGTTTTAAAGCCCTGAAAGTTCTGTCTCTTGTCAATTTTTTTTTAACTTCTCTGTGTTTAGGAGGAGAGCCTATTCTCTTCACTTGGAATTCTCAAAATTCCAACAAAATCCAAACTATTTCCCATATTGTAGAGCAATTTCTCTACTTTACTTCCTTCACCCATCTTATGTGGCATGCGCGTGTGCACATACACGCACACACACATATGGGAAGGATCTTATCCCGATATGAGGTGGCCATCCTATCATTTGCGGCTCTTTCTCTCCATAATGAGAATTTTACATCCGGCCAATCTATGTTGGATTTCTCACTGTGGGATTTACAACTTGAGAATTATTAGTCAATGTACTGCTTATATCATAATATAATCAACGTTTTTTTCTTCTGAAAAAAACATGCACACACACATATACACACTCCAATCATCACCCCTTTTTTTCACTCAATCATCACATCGCTTAAAAAATCAAATTTTCCATGCAACTTAAGTATCTTTCACTTTTCTGAGATGTTTGATCGTTGGTTTACAAACATGCAATGTCAATAATAGTATCTCATTATTTTTGTTTTCGAATTTGGTTATCACGTCCTTATCTACTGTAATGTGGGATTATTTATAGTTCCCTTCGCTATTTCCTAAAATCCCCATAAATTTTTAAATGTAATAGTGTTTTCCGTTAGTGCAGTACATGAGGCACAACTTTTACCATTCAAGTTCTGTGATTCAAAAGAGTATATTGAGCTCCCAACATGTTCAAAAAATCTAAAGGTAAACAACATCCACTGCTGACCCAAAATATTTTGGATTTTGCTGAAGGCTAAACATAAACACTTCCACGAGGAAGCAATTACCGCGCAGGCTAAATGCTTTGACGGTCAGTAAACGATGGTTGTTACTGGGTAAACTGCCTGTGCCGCTGCTGGGGGTTATGGCTCCACTGAATAAACAAAAAGATTGATTGAACATAGTATTACAAATTGCATACTTTGGGTACAGAATTAGGTCCAGTATTAGTAAGAAAAGCGTGCATGGCAGCGCTGACAATATCGATACTGTCAGCGGCAGAGTGGTCGCCTGACAGCATGGATACCCCACAAGTTAAATGACATATTGAAACTACACACGCAATTTTTTATTTGGAGAGAACGACGATAGATGCAAGGTGAGGATTGGCTGGGATGAACAGGGTTTGCCAACCCAATCCAGCATAGAGAACACCTTCGATGTAATTAAAACTAAATTTAATTTAGGCAAACAAATATAAACTTGACTTGGGTTTTTTGATACTCAACTAAAGTGAATGTGCAATTCTTACATCTCGTCTTACTGCATCCACTCCTCCAAATCCTAAATGTTTATATATATATATATATATATATATATATATATATATATATATATATATATATATATATATATATATATATATATATATATATATATATATATAGGGGTGTTCATAAACTTAAGAGTATGATACCATATGTAGAGAGCTAGGCTAGATTGGTTGTCATGTCTAAATCAAATACTAAAGTTAGCTAATCAAAACTCGGAATTTTGAAAAATTTTAAAGCTAAGTGAAGGAAGCATGAAACAAAAAATTCTAAACTACACGCACTTGTTGGAAATGTAAACCACAATGTAAACCACACTCAAAGGCTTATGAATGACTGAAATTGAAACAATTGTAAAATGGGTTGTAGTTTAGTAGATTGGTAATTCATTAGGGATTTTCTTACTAATAGAAGCAAGTGGGCACTTCGGTGCACATTTAATCAATCTGATAGACTTTAGCCCAATACCAATTGCAAATATGAGAATGATTATGGCCTTCTCCATTTGTGTGAGTAAAAATGGGTGGTCACTCATAATCTTCTACTCATCTTCTTAACTAGGATGTACCCAAATAATTGATCTACTTTAAGAAAGCAATAAATGTCTGAAAGAAATGTACTATGGTGCTAAGTAATTACTAAGTGAAAAAGTTGTGAAGATGGTTAAGGCCTTTTCCACAAAGAAAAGTGGTGGATGACACTCCCAATGCTTTGCTCAACTTTTTCAATTAGATTAATCTTCCAAGCAACATTTTTTCCATGATAAAGAAATCTCATAAACCATACTTGAAATCATTGAACACAAACAAAACAAAGTTACCAAATTAATGGGAAATGTAACCTAAAAACGAAAACTCTAGCCCAAGAAACCTCTATTTTTGTGCAAAAATATGAAAAAACACCCCGAAAATGATAAGTGTCGATGTTACATCAACGTTGATTTTTTTTGGATGGAATTCCAAAAAGAATTAGCAATGACATTAAAAACCAAAAATTTTGTGCAATAAACATGAAAAATACCCCGAAAATGAAAAGTGTTGATGTTGTATCAACACCATTTTTTTCAAGTTAAAATTTTAATTTTTTCGTTTTTAACAATGGCATTATAAAACTAAATTTTTTGTGCAATAAACATGAAAAACGACCCAAAATCGAAAAGTGTTCATGTTGCATCAACATTTTTTTTGGTTAAAATTCCAACATTTTTTAGCAATGGCATCAAAAAAATATATCACGACTCAAAAAAACCTTAAAATTCCAATAGTTTTTTTATGATAATGTTCAATATAAAATATCACGAATCCAAAAATTCTGAAAATTCCAACATTTTTTAACCATGACATTAAAGATAAATATCATGACTCCAAAAAACCTTAAAATTTTGACATTTTGAATCATGGCGTTAAAGATAAAATATCATGTATCCGAAAAACTTTAAATTATTGACATTTTTCAACCATGGAATTAAAACGAAATATCATGACATAAAAAACCTTTAAAAAGAATACCTAAATCAAAGAATCATTATATCAAAAGTATTTTTTTTAAATGATTAATGTATAACACTTTTAAAAACTTAGCCTAAGACAAATCGACACATTCTAACGAAAATTTTAAAATCAACCATCGAATTGTCGTGCAATGAGGATGCATTTGACCCCATTGCAATGAAAACTTAAAAACTAACCATGAAATTAACACATACTAGGGACAAATTTGATCCATTATAAGAAAACAAATATAAACTTGAATTGGGTTTTCTCATATTCAACTAAAGTGAATGTGTAAGTTCTTACATCTCGTCTTACTGCCTCCACTCCTCCAAATCCTAAATGTTTATATTTGTGAAAAAAATTATATATATATATATATATATATATATATATATATATATATATATATATATATATGGATGTTCATAAAATTAAGAGTACGATACCATATGTAGAGAGTTAGGCTAGATTGGTTGTCATGTCCAAATCAAATACTAAAGTTAGCTAATCAAAACTCAGAATTTTGACAAAATTTAAAGCTACGTCAAAGAAGCATGAAACAAAAAATTCTAAACTACACGCACTTGTTGGAAATGTAAACCACACTCAAAGGCTTATGAATGGATGAAATTGAAACAATTGTAAAACGGGTTGTAGTTTAGTAGATTGGTAATTCATTAGGGATTTTCTTACTAATAGAGGCAAGTGGACACTTTGGTGCACATTTAATAAATCTGATAGACTTTAGCCCAATGCCAATTGCAAAGATGAGAATTATTACGACCTTCTCCATTTGTGTGAGTAAAAATGGGTGGTCACTCATAATCTTCTACTCATCTTCTTAACTAGGATGTACCCAAATAATTGATCTACTTTAAGAAATCAATAAATTTCTGAAAGAAATGAACTATGGTGCTAAGTAATTACTAAGTGAAAAAGTTGTGAAAATGGTTAAGGCCTTTTCCACAAAGAAAAGTGGTGGATGACACTCCCAGTGCTTTGCTCAACCTTTTCAAGTAGATTAATCTTCCAAGCCACATTTATTCTATGATAAATAAATCTCATAAACCATGCTTGAAATCAATGCAATCAAAATAAAGTTACCAAATTAATGGGAAATGTAACCTAAAAACGAAAACTCTAGCCCAAGAAACCCCTATTTTTGTGCAAAAAATATGAAAAAACACCCCGAAAATGATAAGTGTCAATGTTACATCAATGTTGATTTTTTTTTGGATGGAATTCCAAAAAGAATTAGTAACGACATTAAAAACCAATTTTTTGTGTAATAAACATGAAAAACACCCCGAAAATGAAAAGTGTTGATGTTGTATCAACACCATTTTTTTCAAGTTAAAATTTTAATTTTTCGTTTTTAACAACGACATTAAAAAACTAACTTTTTTTGTGCAATAAACATGAAAAACGTCCCAAAATCGAAAATTGTTCATATTGCATCAACATTTTTTTGTTAAAATTCCAACATTTTTTAGCAATGGCATTAAAAAAATATATCACAACTCCGAAAAACCTTAAAATTCCAATATTTTTTTTGATAATGTTCAATATAAATTATCACGAATCCAAAAATTCTGAAGATTCCAACAAATTTTTTTTTTTTTGGACATAATCGGTTGCTGTATTGAATTCAAAAAGGATAGAATGGGAGTCTAAGCTCCGGAATTACAGAGCAATGAGTTTGATAAACAGAGGGAGAGGAAACTTCAGCGAACCCAAGTTCCTGTTTGTTCCGATTATGTTTAACTATAGAAGAGACTAGTCTGGTATAAATTCGCACAAATTGAGATAGCAGGAGACTACATTTGTGAAGCATGATTAAACAAAATGGTCATCAAAACCTGTGGACCTGTAGAAGATCACCATCAAGAGCCTGATGGTCCTTAATTTGCTAGGCTGAGATAGGATTAGTTGCTGCCCAAAACAGAGTTCTGATTGCCAGCGAATACTTGGATTTTATGACTGCAGAAAACGCAATTGACAAACTGAGCTGATCGTTCCTAATCATGGAAGAAAACAGAAGGATTCGGTGGCGTTTCTGCAAAGAATGCCCAGAGGTTTAGAGCAGGATCTGTTGGCACAAGCGTCGGCCTCCTTGTTGAGGGTACGAAGGACGTGGATGAATCGAACTTCCTGCATTCGCTGAGTGAGTTCATGACATCGGTTTAAGATTTGCTGAAGAGGTAAGTTGGTTGCTGTTCGCTTATGTACCAGAAGGCTGAGGATGATTGCCGAATCACCGATCACAGTAGCTGTGCGAATGCCAAGAGTCTGAAGTTGAAGAAGACCTTGATAAAGAGCAAGCGCTTCAGCTTTATTATTGGTTGTGGAGCCTAGACCCCACTCGTAAGCCAGAGCGATGTCACCATTGGCATTACAAATGATTCCGCCCGCCCCAGCTTTTCCAGGGTTTGATTTGGACGCTCCATCGAAAAATAAGTAGTGGGTGTTGCAACTTTTTAGCCAGTGGGCAAACTCTGTGTCCTTCATTCGGATTTTCCAATTGCTTGTAGGATTCTTAGGTTTGTTGGTGTCGAGTCTGTGTGGCCTATTGCAGAGGTCATGGTTGCTCTGGTCGAGCAAGCTTCCTATGTAGTTCCGCTCTTCGACAACAAGACCCACCACATCAATGTTTCGCTGGCAATTGGCAGCCACGATTTCCATGGCGAGACCTCTCGCCTTGTTATATAATCTTCTGATGTCAGTTTCCTTGTCTTTGAAGATTATTTGGTTGCGAGCGAGCCAAATACACCACAACATGGTATAAGGAAGGGCGTTCCAGGCTCTTCTTGCCACTTGATTCTTCTTACGCTGCCAAGGGTAATTCATTTTCCAAGAATGTAAGAGCTCAGCGACTGTGCTTTGATGGATCCAAGGGAGGTGATCCTGCTGGAAGGCTTCTTTCCAACAACCAGTGGCAAAGGAGCAACTTATAAAGAGATGCTGGATAGTCTCCTCGGCTGCAGAACAGTTTGGGCAGTGAGAAGGACCTGAGACACTGCGAATTTTAAGGTTATCAGAAGTTAGCACTTTCCCTTTTAAAAGGACCCAGATGAAGAACTTGATTTTGGGGAGGGTCTCTGATTTCCAAACAGTTTTCCAGTGAGACCATTTAGACATCGGGTGATCTCGGTTGCAGATATGTTGATAAGCGGCCTTGACAGTGTAGCTAGTGCCTGTAGGGTCCCAGCAAAAGCAGTCCTCCTCATTTTGTTTTGTGGGAGCGATGCCGTGAAGATGAACCTGTAGAGTATCCAAACTTGGACGTAGCTCTTCAGGGGTATCAGGGAATTGCCATCCTGTCCAAAGATGAGTGTGGAGATCCCATTTGGAAATCTGAGCCAAATTGTGGATCCCTTTGTTGGCCAGATAAGACAGAATCTGCTGGGTTCCGGGCCAATTGCTAATTGGAGGATGGCCCAAAATTTTATCAGCTCCTAATCTTGTGCTGTTTCCCCCCTTGGGAACCTTATAAATGTTTGCGGCGAGAATGGGAATTTCTTTTTTGCACAGTCCCGAGATTTTGGTACAAGCTCTGATGGGTATATCATGATCTAAAAGGAGCTGCCTCGGGAAGTTTAAATATTTGACTTCCAGCACTTGCTTCCACCAAGTAGAGTCTCCGTTGATGAACCTCCAGACAATCTTGCCACCGAAGACCAAGTTTAGAAGCTGTGGAGATCTTATCCCCAGCCCACCATGTTCGTAGGGTTGGGTGACCTGTTTCCAGTTGATGAGATTATATTTATTTCTTTCCATCTTTCCCCCTTGCCAGAGAAAGTGGCAGAGGATGGCTTCCACTTTATGATGAAAGCTCGCAGGGGCTCGCAGCAACATGAATTGATACAGGGGTAGAGAGGATAGGCCAGATTTCAGGAGGACAAGGCGCCCAGCTGGGTTAAGCTAGAGAGAGCCCCATTGTTGCACTTTCCGTTTCATTTTGTCAATGATAGTATCCCAGACTTCAGCTTTCAAAGAGCCCAGAATTACTGGCATGCCCAGGTATGAGAAGTGCCCCCAATCTGATTTACAGGGGACCCCAAAGATGCTGGAAATGCATTGAAGTGTTTGGGCTGTAGCGTTCCAACCATAGATGCAGCTCTTGAGGTGATTGATCATGCCTCCGGAGTAACTCATGAATCTGTCTAAGAGAGTTTTGAAGCGGCGAGCTATAATGTTGGAGGCACCTCCCATTAACAAGGTGTCATCAGCAAACTGAGAATGGTTTATGTTTTTGACCCCGTTCCCAAATTTAATGCCAGTGATGAGGCCGGTGCGACGTTTGTGGTCAAGGGCCCGGCTGAAGGATTCGGCCATCAAAATAAAAAGGTAGGGGGAAAGAGGGCAACCTTGACGTAATCCTCATGAAGATTGGAAGGAGGGTCCTGGCCTGCCATTGATAAGGAGGGAGATCCAAGGACCTGAGATGCATGCATGAACTAGGTCGATGAAGGGGGGGGGGGAAACCCCATTTTCTTAAGGACAGCAAGAAGGAAAGAGTGTCTTACTCGATCGAAGGCGTTGGCTAAGTCCAGTTTCAGAATGAACCCTTTTTTTTTTTTGACTTGACTGGAGTGAATAGCCTCTTGCACCAGCAGAATGGAGTCGGAAATTTGTCTGTTGGCGAGGAAGCCTCCTTGATTCTCAGAGATGAGTGAGGGAAGAATGGGTTTGAGGCGAGTAGCTATGATTTTTGACAAGATTTTATAAGAGGAGTTGCAAAGAGAAATGGGCCGGAAACGGGAAAAGGTTGAGGGTCGGTTTTCTTTAGGGAGGAGGGCGAGATGAGTGGCATTGGTGAAGCCTCCGATTTTGTTCTTGCGCTGGATCCCTTTTATCATCTTGAAAAGATCTTTTTTGATGGTCCCCCAGTGTGATCGATAAAAATTAATGGGGAAGCCATCAGGGCCCGGGGCCTTGTCAGGCTGGAGAGCCCAAATGGATTTTTGAATTTCATCTTCATCGATGTCCTTGGTAAGCTCTGCATTAATATCTGTACTAATTTCTGAAGGCAGGTATTGTAGCAGATTTGAGTAATCTTCAGTCTCTTTGGTTTCAGTTAGGAGCATGCTGAAATGCTTTGAGGCCGCCTTTTTTATAGCTTCTTGAGAGGTATGAAGTTGGCCTTCATCATCAATGATGGAGGTGACATTATTTCTGACTTTTCTAGCAGTGGTCTGTTTTTGAAAGAAAGAGGAATTTTTGTCCCCTCCTTGCAGCCACAACTTACGTGATTTGATCCTCCATTTCTGCTCCTCCATACGATTGGCACGGTAGAGCTGAAAATAAAGATCTCTTTCTCTTGCTTTGTGGTCCAGTGACAAACCATGTTCCTCTATGGTATTATGGATCTGTTCCAATTTATATTTGATCTCAGCTTTGACTTTCTCCGACTCTTTATAGTGGTTTCTGGCCCATTCCTTTAGAGCGCTTTTGGTCCTTTTTAATTTGCTTTCCCAAATAAAACTTGGCGATCCTTCAATATGCTGACACCAAGTTTGGCTCACAATTTGGTCTACAACAGGCATGTTGTTCCACAGCGAACTGTACTTGAAAGGAATGGGGCCTAGTGGGCTGTGGGTTTCAAGAGTTAACGCTGTGGGATAGTGATCAGAAGCAGCAAAAGGTAGAATAACAGAGAAAGCCATGGAGAAGGAGGAGATGAGTGAGATATTTACCAGAAACCGGTCCAGCCGCTCCATAATATTTTCCTTGCCCAATCTGCGATTATTCCATGTGTACCTTCTGTTTTTGGGGGCGACGTCAACAAGATCATGGTCCTGCATAATAGTTTCCAGCTGCGATCTGTAGGGATCGTGAATAAAGTAGCCCCCTTTTTTTCGTTGGCGTGGAGTATGAGATTAAGATCTCCTCCAAGAATGATGCTGCTGCATTCTTCATTATCAATATCGGTTTGGAGAGAAGTCCAACACAGTGCTTTATCCCTGTAATGGTTTGGCGCATAAACATTGTAGATGATGATTTTTTGGTTACTCATGAGATTCTCTAGAGTTACTTTGATCCAAAATTGGTTGATAGAATTTGAATGGCGCTTCCAAGTAGTATGGCTCCAAAGGGTGGCGATCCCCCCTGAAGCTCCCCTTGATTCGCTAATGCTTCCTTCGTATTGCTTGAGGCGATCAATAATACCTCTCATTTCTTGATATCCTTGCTTTGTTTCTTGTAATAGTAAAATTCCTGGCTTTTCCTGAGTTATCAGATCATTCAGAGCTGAAATCTTGGAGGGGTGCCCTAAACCCCTGCTGTTCCAAGATAGAACTTTCATCATTAGGTGAGAGTGGTACGGAGAGTTGCTCGCCCTCCCTTATTTTTAGTTTCCACATCCTTGCTGTTTTGCCCCAAAATGTAAGTTTCAATAGGGTTTTGAGTGCCCATGGCAATGTCTTTTTGGAAGTTTTCTTCTCTCTGTTGTTTAGTCGATCTCCTGCCAGGTCCATGCTTCCTGTGAGTGTCCAGATTGGCCCCATGTTCTTTGGCAGAGCTTCTGGTAGATCTAGGAGAGGGAGGGTCATGAGAGAAGGAAGGGGAGAGGTTTGTGGGGGAGGAAGGAACGAGAGTGCCGTCTTGGAATGGAGGCAGGGTGATGGGGGGGTCATCATCGAGGGAAATGGAGATGATGGGGTTAGAGGACTCCAAGGGATTGGTATGCTCCAAGGATTTCTTAGGGGGAGAGGGCGGAGGATTCGAAGAGGAGGAAGGATTAGGTATGAAGGGAGCAGATTTGGAAGGAGCTTCAGCAAGCGAAGCGGCAGAGGTCTTTTTCCGTTTTACAGTTTCCCATTGTTTCTCAGGTTGAATAGATTCATCAATAGCAATTTTAGTGCATCGGTTGGCAAAATGACCGTACTCGTGACATACCTTGCATTTGAATGGGATTTGCTTGTAGTCCAACTGCTGAATGTGTGTCCAATCATCCACCTTCAGCTTGATTGCCTCTGGGAGACCCTTGCCAAGATCAACTTCCACACAAATACGCGCACATGCTTGCATATTGTCCTTGGGCTCACTCCTGTCAATTTACTTCCCCACAGCGTTGCCGATGGCGCGAACCGCGTCATCTCCCCAGCAGTGGAGCGGGAGATGCGGAAGCCAGACTCAGACATGGATAGCACTAGGGATATCCAGCTCGGGATCGAAGTCTGGCGTCCATTTGTTCAGGTACAGCCCTCTGGAATCCATACAATAGGGCCCATTTCTGAAGATTAAATCCTTATCAGCTTTGGTTTCAAAATGAAAAGTGTAGTAACCTTTCCCACAGAAACGAATGGAAATTTTTCCACTGACTTTATCAACCCAGTTTTTCTCGATCCAACGCTGAACAGATTTAGGAGAAGGCCATAAACCTGTGAATTGCCTTATGAGACCCCGCTCAGCGAGGGAAAGGGCAGCCATTCTTGGCAAGGCTGGAGGCAGAACGACCTCTTGCAAGCCATCGAGCTTCTTGACGAACTTAGAGAGAGAAGGACGAGGGCGCTGAAGTGGGAGTGATTTGACAAGGGCGGAGAACGCAGATTGAGCATCAATTCCCACCGAAGATCCGTCCTGAGAGGCCATAATCGGCCAGAGTCAAGATAAAAAACGGATGAACACAGTTCCCATCGCAATAAACCAATGAGGAAGGGCCAAGGAAGGCGACTCAGTGCGCCACGGAGTAGGGCCAATGAGCCTCGCAACTTCAAAACGCCGCACAAGAGCAAGTGAGAACAAAGCGCCGCGCGTCCCTGTCAATGCGCCGCGCAGGAAAAAGATTGCAGGCCTTGAATCATGAGCAGCAACAAGGCTGAGAGTGGAGGAACCCACCGAAGCTGAGGCCGGAGGGCCAGGCCAGCAGCCTCAAGGAGAACCAGCAATGGCGGCTAGGTCAACGACAACACTCTCAGAGCGGGTCCCTTCCAACAATTTTTAACCATGGCATCGAAGATAAATATCATGACTCCCAAAAACCTTAAAATTTTGAGATTTTTAAATCATGGTGTTAAAGATAAAATATCACGTATCCGAAAAACTTTAAATTATTGACATTTTTCAATCATGGAATTAAAACGAAATATCATGACATAAAAAAACTTAAAAATGAATACTTAAATCAAAAGATTCATTATACCAAAAGTAATTTAAAAAAAAATAAAAATGATAAATGTATCTCTTTTAAAAACTTAGCCTAAGATAACTCGACACATTCTAACGAAAATTTAAAAATCAACCATCGAATTGTCGCGTAATGAGGATGCACTTGACCCCATTGCAACAAAAACTTAAAAACCAACCATGAAATTAACACACACTAAGAACAAATTTGATCCATTATAACGAAAACTTTAAAATCAAGTATCAAATTTACACGTAGTAGGATCAGATTGTTAGTCGAACATTGACACAAAACCAACATCCAAAAAATGAAAAGAATATATAAATAAATAAATGAATGAAAAAGAAAAAGCAAAAAAAACAAAAACAATAATTTTTTTAAAAATTAATCAAAAGTAAAAAAAAACACATTATAAAAAAGAGTTAGTGGGATTAGATTCTACTCACATCCAAAAAAAAAGAAAAAAAAAGAAGATAAATAATTGTAATGAAAAAAAAAACATTGTTTTTAAAAGTAAAATTAAAAAAATTAAAACATTAAGAAAAAAGAGTTTAAAAAATATAAAACGTAAAAAAATAAAAATAAAATCAAGAAAAAAAATATGAAACAAATATATTTTAAAAAGACAATAAAAAGAAAAATAAAATAAATGAAAAGCAAAAAAATATTTTGCTAAAAATAATATTTAAAAGAATAAAAATAAAAAAAATTAACAAATAATAATTAAAAAAATAAAAATTTAAAAATGAACTAAATAGTTAAAAAATAATAATAAATAAACAAATAAATAAAATAAAAACAAATAAATAACAATATTAAAACAATTTTTAAAACGAAAAAAAATGATTTAAAAATTATTAAATATTAAATGACAAAACAAATTTAAAAAAATAAAAAATACTATAAAAATTTAAAAATTAACACACACATACATAACCATTATAACTAGCAATTGTGCCAAGAGGCGCAAAGGAACGCCGGGGCGGTAGATATGTAAGGGAAGTAATTTAATGAAAATAAAAAGTATGTGACGATATGGAATATTGGATTTTAAATTGTCAAACATTTTTTTTTGTTTGTGTTATCAAGGTATGCACACAGTTAGTAAGTTGCTTAAAACCCTGAAAAAGGATAACTCTGAAACCCATGAGTCATCGCCTAAAACCAAGAAATTATCAAAAACCTGAAACACATACCGTGTTAGCCAAGAAGAAACAAAACCCTTTGCCCCTAAGGGTGCAAAGGTAGACCGAAGGAGTAGACTTTGTATTAATTCTTGTGCCTATGAAAGAGTTTGCGCTGGTCGTGCGTGTTTTGATTGAGATTAACAATTGACATTTCCGAAATGTTAAGAATAATGGAATACTATTTATAGTTTAAATATATAAAGAATTATTTTATTTTTAATAATTATATGTTAGTTGATTCAAAACTCATAACAGCATTAGCTTATTTTATAAGTAATTTTATTTAAGCTTAAAAAAGAATAAAAGAAAGATTAATTTTTTTTTTTTTTTTAAATACAAATAATTCTTTATATATAAAATAATATAAAATGGAAAATACAAAAGTGACATTACCTAGTGACAGTAAAAGTGATGAAAAATATTAGAAAAGCCAATGACAATACAAGTGATGAAAAACATTAGAAAAGCAAATAAAAATTAAAAGGAAAAGGGAATAAATTCAAATTGGAGAAAATGAGAGAAATTGGGAAAATGGAATTAACAGAGCAGAAATCGATGTCTGTCTCATTCTGCATTTTTTTCTATTTTTTTTCTCCGGATATTGGATTGGGCAGCTTAATGCTTATTTCTTGCTTATTTCTTCATGGGAGGAAAACCCTTGGATGGAAAACTGGTTTAGAGCAATCAACCACCCTAGCTAGTTGAGAAGAGATTCTGCAGATCTTTTATCAGTTTTCAATTTGACGAGATCGGTATCATCAAGAGGTTCATTGAACAGAAGAAAGAGGACGTATTACAGATGATTGAAGACAAGGAAATTGGGGAACAGAATCCAGGACAGGCCTAGAAGATGTGGCTAGTGATCACACCTTACAGCATGGAAATTTTGCAAGGGGACATTAGAAAACTCTGTTTTGATTTTGTTGTGTGCAACCAACTTAAATCACGAAGATATTATGTATGTTAAAAAGTGTTGGTTAGCTTAACTGCAACCATTTTTAATAATATAATTTCCTAAATATCTGTTGGAAAAAAAACACATCGTGAGGGAGGGGAAAACAACCCTATATATTATTTACTAATTAGATTATTGCCCTCGGTTTTATATATGAGTATTTTTTTTAATACCATGTAACACAGCTTAGCATTGAGCACTGACATTACATGTCTGATTAATTTTGAGAAAAAAATTGCATATCAGTCTGAATTGCTAATTTTTCAACCTCTATTTATTTGTATTTCAGAGAGTATTTTACTCTGAATTTGGCACTAAAAAGCCATACATTGTGATGTAACACTGCAAATGACAAATAGGCCAAAGATTCAAAGAAAACCAAGAACCCCAGTAACGTCCTATGTCATAACATTACAGTCACAGTGGAAGCAAATTTATTAGCTTCAGACACCAACTTCTGCCATTGAAGAGACTCCTAAAATCGTTCAAACTTAAAACATCCGACCTATGCATTCATTCAAGTTCAGTTATGGAGATATACTTTAATATTGATTCATTCAGAAATACTACAAGATCAAATTAAAGATAGAACCATGTTTTGCTATGTGACTTCCAGTCACTGAAATTGGAACAAACTATAAAACGAAAAGCAGGAACACTGATATCTATCATGATAAATCAAGTATATTGTTTTGCTACCCAGCTTTGAGAATGTTCCAGGAACATTTAAATGCGGAATCCACACCACATTCAGTATTGTCCAATGTAAATGTTGGAATACTGAACCAGTATCCTTGACACTCTTTTCTCAAATACATATGCAAGATTCAAGAATTCCACTTTAAACAAAGGAATTTCAATTAATTTCCAACATCTAGCAAATAAAAACTTAAGGCTATCTTGAATAACATAATATGACAGGGAACAAAGATGACAGATATATGGAATAATGAACTGTAATGAGTTTAATTGATGAGTTTATGGTTTTATCATTGATGTTGAATATTTGTCAGAAATATTTTGTAACACTTTTGGAACTTTGTGCTGGTACATTAATATATACCAGACGTTTTTCATGTTGAAAAAACATAATCTGAAAAAACATAATATGACGTAAAAGGAAAACATGCAACCGTCCATCAGACAGCCACCTTCACTAGTTTTTTGTTTGGTGAATTATTTATCAAATCGTCCCCCAAATATTTTCAGAGACTTCAATTATGGTATCATCGTGTTCTGGAAAACATCATTGTAGAGAAATATTTTAAAATTTCTTTGTAACTATCATCTTAATACCAAAATCATGCTGAAGCAATGCCGGAGTGCAAAGAATGTCATCATTACAAATTACAATCACTTCCATTTAAAACATCAGCAATAGAAATATTTCCTTCCAAGAGGATAAAGGTAACTGCAGCTCCGAGACCCCAACAAGATCGACATGCACTGGTCTTGGCACACTTAATGCATGAAGTCGTATCACATCAAAGAATTTTAACTAATGACAGCCAATCACTAAGAAACACTTTCATGTGCAGAAGGAATAACAACAGGATAAAAGCTAAAGGTTAGTGAAGTTGTTACTGAAGAGTCAAGATGGTATTGAAATCACGTGCTTTAAAAGAAATCATGCTAAATCCCTCCAGAAATATAACTTACTGCGATGGAACAATAGGAGTATACACCATGCCTGGTTCTGTAATCTCTCCAAGTACCAAGATACCACCTCCACGGTCTTCTCCTTCCAAACAATGGGAGAATATCTTTGGTGCTAATCCTTGAGAGTTTAGCTGAGAAACCACAGAAAGATCATTCTGCCCAAACCCAAAAATGCCATCCACAGCCCTATCTGACTTCGTCAAGTCACCAGATTGGTTGTAGCTGCACCTGTTCACGAAAGACATCGATAAGGACTAACATCAAATTCACTGGAAAACAACAAATACTTACAATTCCATTATGCAGCCTCAAAGAGTACGATTACTTTGCTTTTAGAAAACGAAAGAAATAAAGTAAAAACTTAAAACGTTTGTTGAGAAGAGTGATATAAATGACGAACCCAAAAGTAATCAAGGTAGAAGAATTGTTTGTCGTATACTGATTTACATATTGATTATAGTGGAATTCATCAGACACATAGTAACCAAGAGTACCACTTCCATCGCCATACTCAAAAGAGTAACCACAGTAACGATCAGTACTGCAGACAGACTCTGAAATTTGATTTGCAGAAACACATTTTGAATCTATACAAGAGAGAGGCCTTGCTGACGATGATCCTTGGGGATCAAAGAAATTAAGAGAGATCTGCAAACCAAATGGAAATTGGTCACACTGAGAAATACAAGCAGGTCAACTTAAATTATTTTAAAAGAATAAAAAACTCTATTCACTTCCTAGGGGATTTTCAAAGTTTTCACTATTTATTTAGAAAAAGTCTAATACCCAAAAAGCAACAGATATAACCTGTTTATATTTTCTCTGAAAATTCATTTTCAGATAAGGAAAAGCAGCCAATCAATTCAATATGTCTTAAAATAAAAGTTTATGTCCAAATAGCCATTATAGTTATTTGGACTCTAAAGCTAAGTTTTGAAAACACAAAGTAGTTTATAACTAAAAATGGTTTCCGGTTTTGCTTAAACTGTCGTTACTGGACAAGCACCAAGCCCATGATTCATTCAACTCCATTAGAGCTGAACCCCCTCTGGTACTAAGGTGGGCCTGTAGGCTTAGTCTATCGCAACAGAAATTTAAATTTATTGCACACTGAGTGAAGGTGAATATTCTACCTCATGGCTTGGCAGGACTTGAGATGAGAAAGTGCTCATAATATGGGGAACCAGAGGCCCTGCAGTTTCCTCGGACTACAGAAAACATGCAAACTGCCCAAAGAAAAAGCAACGCAAAATTTTCGAAAGGTAAAATAGAAACGATTTACCAGTTTTCCCTGATGAATCCCTATGGTTTGATCTCTTTTCCTCGGCAGGAGGGTACACCTTTACCTCGTCTAGCCAATTCTTGGAAAGATACCACGGCTTCTTCACATCTTTGCCTGCAACGCCATACCCTAGCGTGTATTTTTCGTCTTCTGGCAACGGAACCCTACGCTCTCTTTTTCCTCTTTTCTATTGTTCTTTTCTTTTCAGGCCGACCGTCCTCTTTACGGTTCCTTTCAGTGTCTTTCCGGCAGTAATCTTTCTGGTTCTTTCCACCGTCTCTCTGGCCATCATCTTTCCGTTTTTTGCCACCGTCTTTCCGGCCAGATTCTTCGCCGGTATTGCCATTCATCTGAAATCCATTCCAGCCCTCGAATAAATTGATATGCTTAGAATCCCGATCCAGGGCTTCAGATTGGTTAGGTTCCTCTGGGAAGCTCGTTACAGCATCGCTGGCGTCGAGAGTTGAACGAGTTAGATCGGGGGCCGATTCGAACCTCGTCGGGAGATTTTTTCGCTTGGCCTGACGGAGAATTTCTAGACGGAATCCGGCGTCTCGTCTTCTGGCATCCTCCTGCTTAAGCTGTTCCTCTCGGGCAGCAGCTTCTTCGTCAAGGCGAACCATGTTCGCTCTTTCTCGAATGGGCGCTCCGTGCCCTCTTCTCCCAAAGCAGGATGCGTGTGGCCTGTGAGGAAAAAAGGCCGGTTCCTTACAAGGATAGTGTGCCCAGCATCAAACAGGGGCAGCTGGAGAGATAAGGCAGAGCGGAGCGAACGAGGAGGAACTGGTGCAGCTGGCGGCGCAGTTGAACGGAGAGTATACAAACACATGGCGAAATCTCATAGGTTCCATGCGCTTGGAATTTGTTCACCCCAAGCCCGCAATGGAAAACGCCTCCGGCGTAAAAATACATTACAAAAAATAATATTTAAAAACACGAGAGAGGTGAGGGAGGGATTAGTGCCCCGTCTTTCCCTGACGCCAAAGAGCCGGAAGCAAGGGCGATTGGAGCAGTGCGGATCTTTGGCGTCGGGCAGTGCAAATCGCCCGACCCCCACTCCAAAATATTTCTTTTTTATTTCAATTTGTTTTTTTTTTGTTTTTTGTTTTTTTTTTTTTTTTTTTTAACATTAAAAAATTTGTAATATTATTTATTTATTTAAATTTGGTTTGTAATTTGTTTTTTTTTTCCCTCAAAATTTGTCTCTTTTTGTTTTAAGTTATATTTCATTTATTGTTTCCATTTTTTTTATATTCTTTCTTTTTCAATTTGTTTATTTTTATTTTTAAAATTTTTATTTTTGTTTTTATTTATTTATTTTTATAATTGTTTAACTAAAAAAACATTTTTTTATTTTTTATTTTTTAATTTTAACTAGTTTATAATATTTTAATTTTTATTTGTTTACGGGATTTTGGATAGATGGTGATTATGTGCTTTGTTACAGTAATTATTGATGTGAAGTCACTAGTTCAATTCCTCACTTGATCGAGGTGATATATTGGAACGATGAAGATGTGGTCTTGCCAAGCTTACAAAAAAAAAATGTTAATTATTATTTTTATTATTATTATTTTTTTCATTTTTTTTTGCTATATATATATATATATATTCCCAATTTTCGTTTTAAATACCCCCATGATGGGTGTCAATTCTAACATTACATCACAATAATAATGGGGACATTTGGTTCCCTAATGGGGGTGTTGGGCTACGGAAGCCACCTGTCACGTGACGGATGACAACTAGTCCTCGGGTAAAGCAGGGGAGGGCAGGACATCAACCCCTTCACCACGTGGTAGTAATTGTTTCTAGGTTCGCTTGTGTGAAAATATCTCCCTCGTATGTGTGCAATAGATTCATTCTGATTTAGGTTTCAATGGCGTCGTCATACCCTCAGTTAAATTGCATGGCTCGTGATTTTTTCCGGTTTTTCTCTGGCTCACTCAGCATCGCGCACTCCTTTGTTCCCCTATCTCTCTTGGTCATTGAGCTAGGGTCGTGGTCGCCTGCCTTTTGCTCTTCCTACGAGCCTAATTCGACATTCTCTCTTTCCTTCCTGCAATTTGAAAAGCTTTCCCTCTCCTTCCTAAACTAGAGGGTGTGTCATCTGCGGATTAGGTTGGTTTCGAGTTTAGTCGCTTTGCATTCTCTAGGCTTCTCTCCTTGGTCCTTCGGTGGTGCTTCTTGGGTTTTATGTGTCTAGTGTCCACCACTTGTTTAATTGGCTTAGGGTCTTCTAGTGGTGTTGTTTCTTTTGGGTCCTAGAATTGGCTTAGGGGTGGTGCTGGTCTTCGGGCATTATAATCCCTCAGTTCTTCCCATTCGAGGTCTTTGGTTTCAGACCTCCCTTCGACGTTTCCTTGCGAATTTAGCATCGGTGTGGACCCTGGGAGCCCGCTTTTCAAATCTCTCTTGTGTTGTTTGTTATTCACCTTATTGCCTTTTCCATTGTTAATTCATTCACTTTTCCTATTATGGTTTGGTTCTAGTGTGGTGGTGAATTTCCCGTGGAGGGATTTGCTGCTTTGGATTCTCTTTCCCTCTCAGTGTGCGACAGGGTCTTTTTGGCCTCTAGTGGATGGTGGTTTTTTGTTGGGGCTGTCAATTCTTGCTTGTGTGCTGTTGGATTCATTCTGGTGGCCTTTGGTTCAGTTTGGATATTGCCTTTGGGTCCTCGACTTCCTTCTGGATTTCATCATGAAGCCTATCCCTCACTCTTCACGTGTTCTAGACCCAAAAAAGACGGAAGGTTCACCTTCTCTTGTAGGTCCTCGAGCTGACGCTACATTGGTGAGTAGTGGAAGCTCTAGGAAGGGTGCAGGTAGAAAGCATGGTGTTGGGCATGGGGTTCGCGGAACCCGTGGGGGACACAGGTCCTCGACTATCTCCATGATGGGAAATCTCAACAATATGTCAATTCAATGTGGTTGTGGCGCTGGAGGAGGTGGCAGAGGACAGGGTTTTGGTCGTGCTATGGGCTCTCAGGGTCGACGCAACAATTAAAAACGTGTAGGGTTAGTAGGTTGTGCTCATTCTAGGCGTCCAAGGACTTCCACGGTGTTCCAAGAGCTGGTTCAATCTGTCATTTCTCGGTGAGAAGCTCTCGATAAAGCCCGAAGGGAGGAGCATGATGCCGTCATAGTCAAACTTGAGCAACAAAAATAATTCCAGTGCCATGTTCATGAAAGAGTGGTGGTTTTCTGGCGCGAGCGAAATATGTTAACGGAGAAATTTGAAAACTGGAAACCTAACCTTCTCACTTTGAGAACCATGTTAATTTTTCGTATCACCCTCCTCCTCCTCCAGGTAAAGGCCAGATAATACTACATGAATTACCTCTAATGATTGATTATGATCATTGGTGTTTTTCTTGTTCTTTTATTTTTCTGGTATGTTAGGCCTCTAAGGCTATGGACCTCTCAGATGGTCATTTTTCTTTTTGTATGTTTTATAGTTATCACATTGGTCAAAAAACCTGGTCAGGGTGAGACCACATGCATTTTGACATCTCTATATATGCTCTTTGATTAATAGAAACTTTTTGACTTACAAAAAAATAATAACGAGGACATTTGGTCTCTACGACCACTTGGCCTCCTCAACACTCTCGACTACATGTTACAACACCTCATTATATTCTCGCATGCGGGGAAATATTTTGAGTTTCAGGTGGAAGTACGCCTCATTATGTCAAGTTCGTTGAATATTAATTGCGGACAATAATTATTGGGTATTTCTCTTTGCGTGCATTTATAAATGTGATATAATGGGGTGGATTTGCACTTTCTTTTGGACATGTCTTGGCTCCTATCTAGCAGCTTTGTCCTCCCTCAATTGCAATTAGCTATGCTCATGAGTGATCGTTGTGCCTCTGGTGTTTATGGTCACTATGAAACCAGTGGTTGGCCAACCAATTGGTGCTTATTGGTCCACAAGACAATGGCGAATAGGTATTTCTCTGTTCTTTACTTGGGAACTCATTTCCATTTTGAAATAGTATGGTCTCTTTGGGGTTACAGGTGGCCAACTTAGCTAATTATTGTGGTTCGAATCTCCTACAAAGTTTTTGATCTCTTAACTATATGTCGACTTTCATAGTCCAATTCCATACTTGAATTCGTCTCTCGTTGGTAATATTTGAGGCTGGGGCTATGGGATTTGGTGCGCTGGTCATATTGCAATACCTCTCTAGTGTACTTCAAAAAATTTGACTCCTTTTATGACTTACCCAATCTTCTCTATGATAGGAAGAGGGGAACTAGAGATGGCAGGTTCTATGAGTAATTTGGCAGCTCAAGTTGTTGGATGGTGCACTTATGCGGAAAACAGGGTCTCCAATATTCGCTTGCAAAGGTCATGTCCTACCGGCGAAGCATATTACCTTAGGACATAAGCTAGAATTCTTATGAAGGTTGGAAATCATGGCTAAACTTCAAGCAAGAGGCTCTCAACTCACGGATCCATAAAATTCACACCGTGTGGCTCCAAGAAACTCTTGGTATGTGGAATTCATTGTAGTCAAGATAAATCCTCTCTATGGACAAAGGCGATCTCTCTAGCCCTAGAGTGGGTCTAACTACGTGAGATACTTTCTAATGCAAAGCTTTCTTAACTAACATTCATAATTCAACAAGAAAAGAGATAGAAGTACCTTTTTTCCAACACTACATTCGAATCTGTTGATGATGACCTTGATCCACGATCCTTTGAGGCTATCTCCTTGCTACTGATGGCATACGAATACCTGCGGATGATCAAGAGGCAATAAAAAACGTAATCCAATACATAATAATCATAAAAAATATCTGTCTAGCAGATCAAGGAGTACCAAAATATTTGCATAAAATATTAGACAAATATAGAAAGAAAACATCAAATGTTTTTATTGATAAATATAAAAGGAAGAGCTTACAACCAGGCCTTGATGTTGGAGGCCTCCCTTTGGTGAAAATACGAGTCCTTCATTGAGGCTCTAAATCATTCCTTCTCTAGAACTGTTAGGCATTATCACAATGCAAGAATGTAAAGGGAACGAGAGTTCAGACTAGCCCATCAATGACAAACCAGGACTAACATTATTGGAAAGAGGGGCTTGAATTTATAGGAAGGTAGAAGAGGTTGGGAGCCCATGAAAGGAGGAGGAAGGTCCACTTTATAAGGGATAAACTCCCATGGGTGAGATTTAAGCTATAAAATTAGATAGCTCGACTCTATCACCATTGTTTAACAACCAACTCGTCGCCTTAGAGCTTCTAGAGGTCGAAGCTTCTCCTCCATTTGAGGAAACACTGCCAGAAAGGGATCAACACGGTTTTCTAAGAAATAAGGGCTTTGGCAGTGCTAAGCCAAAACTTTCAATCTAACATCAGCGCGAGCATGACACCAGGAAATGCACTGACCCAGGAAACTATGATTTTTACCAATTTTCTTTAGTAATATTTCAAGGCAGTTTTCTTTGAATCTTTAGGGGATGTCTTAACATATTTATTCATGTTGGAAAAATTGCACAAGGTCTGTCATGGGGAATTTCAGGATCGAGGATGGGAAATGAGCATGGTGAAAAATTACCATGTAATATATGCCCCCTAAAGCATGAAGGCAGAAAGAAGAGTGATGACTGAAATGCTTTATGAACCAAGGAAAATAACTCAGATCACCACTAGGGAACCTACCAAATCAAACATTTTACAATATATGACATCGCTGGTAAGAATATGCCTAACCACATGACTCTGAACTAGGCATCAAATAACACATGAAACCACAACATGGTCACAACCATCCGTCTAAAGAGATCATAGAGATGGTTCCGTGGTATGGACGTATCCATTTGTAAGGATAGGATCATGTATACACTCATGAATACTCAATAACTGCACGCAGTCTGGATCAAAATCAGAGGTGACCCAGGGTCTTCACCACGATCTCAATCAACCCAATGTATGAATCTAGCCATGTGAATAGATGTGTTGGTGTTGAACATGGCAGAAACCACCTGATTACCTGTCAATGATGAAAACCGTTAACAGGAACGAGAGAGACCACCAATAATGATGGTGGACCCCAAGGTACAACGACACAATCTACAAGTGTGAATGAATGTGTTGAAGTCTAACACTTGCAGAATCATCTGATAAAAGTCCAATGATGTGAACCTGTCGTCGAACACAAAGAACTTGCCATTGAGGCATGCAAGCTCCAAGGTAATGAAAAGAAGTTTCTAAATTACCTTCCCGGATAATGGGCTGAAGTCGACAGGAAGTGATTCGTCACAGGAGGGCCATAATGATTCCTTCATCATTGACATGAAACAACAGATATCTCAATCTGATAAGAGTGATTTTGGATTATAGTAGAGGAGGTCAGATGAGAAAAGGATGTTTGACAAAAAAGACTTCTCTTGAACATATTGGCGACACGACTCCAAAGTGTGGCAACATTTGACTCAAATAGGATCAGAGGTCATGTTGAAAAAATTTTGTAATCAAACGAGAGGCAAATGGATTTCCCAAACCCATGGAGGCAAAGTGACGAATGTAGGATGTCCCCAACCTGACACGAACTTTAGATGAGTGTCATGTTCAAGAGCGTGCGACAAGTTGCCCAAAATACACATAGGATGTTCACTTTCAATTTTCCCCCATTATTGCTAACGAGTACCTCTTTATTTTTTATAGCTAGTGTGAAGAGGATAGCATATGTTGAGCGTCTAAGTTCATTCTTCAAATGAATCCATCCTAGTAAGTTTAACAAGCCCTAGGAAGGAGGAACTCGACTTCGTCATGGTGACAAGTCTTTCGTTGTTTAATATTTAACGAGTCCAATGATAGGGTAACTCAATAAATTTTCGTGTTTAAGGAGTTTGAAAAGAAATAAAATGAAACTCCATCATGTCCCTTTTCGTAAATCGTCTCTCGAACCCGAAAAGGTAGAAAACAATATTCGAGAGAACCTCTTGACTATGTTCAATCAAGGTATTCTATTTTCATAAATAGTAAATCTTAGCTCGAAAAAAGGGTAAACGTATACTGAGACCACGTCAATTCATTCGCTTTAATGAGTTCGAAATGACAAGTACTCGATAATATTTTCATTTTTCGAGATTCAGAAAAGAGTTGAAAGTTGACTCTAGGGGGGTTCCTTTTTCGTAAATGTTTACGTCCGAGTTTGAAAAAGAGATAAATACAACTCGTTTACATCAGAAATAATCACCAATAGTGTGCAATTCCTCTCACTGCACAAAAACGGAAAACATCACTAATAGCGAGGAAAAATAATAAAATAGTGGCAAAAAAATTTCAAAAATCTATAAATAGACCAAAAAGTAAATTCATTTTCACCTTTCTATTTGGAGAAGTGCATTTTACCCATTTTCCCTCCGAACTTCAGATCAGTGATGCGACTGATCCAGGAAACCATTTAGCGATCCACCATCACCAAGTAAGAGCTATAAGCCTCCTCTTCATTTTAATTCCATTCATTTATCATTTGGTTTTTAGAAATAGAGAAATGGGGGGAGGATTTGAAACCTCAAAATCGATTGCGGTCAACGCGTTTTCAAGCTATCAGACCCGTGCTAGTCGCATTTAGCTCGTTAGGGAAACACGCCACCAATGTTGAATTAATTCAGACAGTCGCGTTGGCCACGTGGAATATTTTGAAACAAGAAGTCCAACCATTTCAATGGATAATTTCCAAAACTAATCCGTTGAAAGCTCCTAAAATTCCGTTTAAACATGTTTTGCAGGTGTTTTTAGCAGAGATGGTCATTGAATGGAAATAACGGGGCCACGAGGTGGAAGAACACCAAGCACTACAAGACCAAAATTGCGTAAATGCATTGCACAATTGTGGTTTACTGAAATTATTTTAGACATCAGGGCTGAGAGCTTAGCTGGAGCTACTCCAATACTTGATTGGACTATGGGATGTGGACCGGGAGTTGGAATTAGATGTGATGGAAATCTATTTCATTACAAGTTTGTCCAGGGGAGGGGAGAGGATCCAACTCTCTGGAGCTCGCATAGGGGGTGAGAGTACCAGTATGCTCATCTAAAGAAACTGTCCCGGGGCTCGAAAGACTGAGAGCGGGAAGATAGAGATCTCCTCTATCAGAGTGCTTCCCTTGTGCACAATCCTTCACTGCATAACTAGAGTTGCAGTATCCCAGGTGTTGCATGAGGCAACAAAATCTCACTTCTAGTACGCAGTGGAATTCCTGGCCCTGACCATGTTTAACTCGTGCGAGGGTTTATTGGCTAATATGAAGAGCCACTTAACCAAGTGTAAGACAAAGCAGTTGAAAAAATTCGGGTATGGGTCCATTCTGGTGACCTTTTTCTTAGGGAGAGTACCATTTTTTCAGTACCAACAGTTGGAGATACATGATCCAACCTCGAGGGACCTGAGACTGATGAGGTGGTGCAATATCATGCCCTAACAGGGTGGGGGAAAATATATGCACTTTCCTACATCATTTTTCAGCTGGCTGCGTCGTCAACTCATCGTGGTCAAGGAATTTTCATATGCAGGCATCGAATTCAGAGGAGATCATGATCTACCTATTCCACCAGGCACCTAGTGGACTGATGCAGGTAAAAATTGTTTTTTTAGTTTTTTTTACTTTTTGAATGTTTTTGTTATGTATTTTTAAACGTAAACTTATGATGTTTTTACAGATATGGGTCCTCAGAGGCTGCCCGATATGTCACCGATCGCTCGAAGGGTAGCCCACCAAGTAGAGGATGTCCCTTATGAGGAGGGAGAAGATACACTAACCGAGTTAGAGTGGAACTTGGTAGGCCTTATGAGAGGCATCCTAGAGTATGCTACCTTTGATGACATTCCTCTTCGCTTCCAGAGGCATATGGTCGGAGTTCCAGGCAGATTGCGCCGGATACTCTGGCAAGTGATTCGAGTAGTCACCTTCTATCACGAGCACCATGTGGGTGGATAACAGCCCTATTTTTACATTTTTGTACTGATGTAGGCTCAAAGAGCCATTTTTGTAAGAGAACACATATTTTTTGATATTTTGGATGTAACACACTTGATAGACTCGATATATATATATATATATATATATACACACACACACACACACACATATGCATGTTTCTACGACTACTTGTGTATCATAATGATGTGTTTGTTTTTTACATATCATGCAAATTTATATCTAATACATGATTTTCTAATGTATTTGTTAATGTGTTTAACCATCTTTGAATATGTTGATATGTGATAAAATCAAAATGCCTTTCCAATAATCAAACACACAAATACATAATTTGAGGATTTCACACAGAATAATGACCATTTAATTGTAACACACGTTGTGAGTATAATTTAACAACAAAATCTCTAATCCCGAGATCAATAACATTCGATAATAACTCGATCAACACACTATATTCGACAACATTGTTAGTTGTTTGATCCAAACAAATACCTTGTAAATTAATCAACTCGCCATTAGGGGCAAAGAATGCCCGTGCTGCGGAAGATAGGTTCTGTGTGCAACAACAAGAGCCATCAAAAAAACTGACGTATTGATTCGATGACATCTGCAAACCAAGTGGAACACAAGTTAAGCAGAGGAAACATGTCTTCAAAGCAAACAATCACACCAAAAATCTAATCAGACCACACTAATGAATAAAACATGAATGTACAAAGTATCACACTTATGATTAAGCGTAATATTTTTTCAGATAGAGCTCGTTTTGAGGCTCAACCAATGGATTTAATTCATAATCTTCTACCTCATAGGCTCCTCGTTCCAATACTCCTTGAATGATATAGGGTCCATTCCACATTGGCTTGAGCTTTCCTACTCCCAATTTATCATGGGATTGGTCATAAAGAAAGACAAAGTCACCTTCGGAGAAAACATGAGGGTTGACGAATTTTTCATATTGAACTTTAAATCATCTTTTCTGTGCTTCAATAACTAAAGCAGCAAGCCTAAGGGTCTCATCGAGATGCTTGAGCTACAACATATGTTCCTCTTCTGGAGAAGTAGTCCAAGAAGTAGTTTGAAAACTAGGTTCAGAAAAGGAATCTCACACTCGATCGAGAGTGTGGCCTCTAGACCATACACCAATTGGAATGGTGTGAATATAGTGGTAATCTTAGCAGAGTTTCAGTACACCCACAGAGCTGAGAATATCATGAGATTCCAATCTCGTTTGTGCTTCCCAATGGTGCGCTGAAGCATAGTCACCAAGAATTTGTTGACAGCCTCAACCTCGCCATTGGCCTGTGGATAATAAGGGGTGGAGATATCGTGACGTAACCCCAACTAAGAAGCGAGCTCTATCATCATATGATTGCGAAAATGAGAGCCATGATCAGTGATTATCACTTTCAGGACACCAAACCGAGCTATGACATGATTGAACAAGAATTGTGCCGCAGTTAGACCTTCAACATCGTATGTAGGCATCTCTTCGGCCCATTTAGTGAAATAATCAATGTCAATGATGATATAACCATGCCCCCTAGTCGAGTGAGGGTCATAGGTCATGAAATCTATGCCCCATTTCGCAAAAGGTCCGACGGTCACAACTGGGTGCAAGGGTGAGGGTGGGGCGTGCTCTTTCTGAGAGTAGATTTGGCAGTCATGGAACTTTCGTACTGCAACTATACAATTTTTAAAAAATATACGACCAAAAATACCTTGCACAAAGGTATTTTTGGCAGTAGCGTAACCGAAGATGTGACCACCACAAGCCCTGGAGTGGTATTCATTGAGAGCTTTCTTAGCTTCCTTGAGAATAAAAAATCAATGAAAGAAATAATCAATACCAGTGCGATATAGGGTGTCTCCAACGATATGGTAAGGTTGGGATTGGTAGTGAATCCATCTTCGCTCAGAGTGTGATAGCTTTGGACGAAAATTTTGGGTCTAGACATAGATAATGATGTCTCCATACCATGGGTCCAGAGTACTAATGAGAAAGAGACTCTCGTTGGGAATGGAATCATCAAGAGGAGTGGGATCATCTGCGGTGGGAGGATCACAAATCAATTCAACAAAGCCTAGGGATTTCTTAGACTTAGCAGCAGTGAATTCTAAGTCTAAATCTTGAAGGATGACAATCCATTTCGAGTACTTTCCCCCAAGCAACTGACGCGTGAGAATGTAAGTCATGGGATTGCAATCAGAAATCACCAAGGTTTTGTGTGGGAGAATGTAGTGACAAAAACACTGAACAACATGGACAACAACCAGCGCGAGTTTCTCTACATGAGTGTAATGGGTCTCAGTATCAAAGAGATTGTGGATCAAGTAGTACACTACATTCTCTTGACCATTGTCATCATCCTGAATCAACACTATACCAATATTTCTATCAACGATGACCAAATACATGCAGTAATCGCGGTGATAATTGGGAGGATGCTGTAGCGGAGCACTGATAAGGGCTCGTTTAAATGCATCGAAAGAGCTTTGGGAAATTTCATCCCATAAGAAAAAGATTCCATTTTTCAATAAGCGATTAAATTTTTTGGCAAGCTCAACATAATTTAGTATGAAGAGATGGAGGAAATTGGCTTTCCCCTGCAAACTTTGTAGTTTATGAACAAAATAGGGAGTAGGAAAATAGATGATTGCATCGACTTTAAGAGGATCGATGCGGATTCCTTCTTTGGACACCACGAAACCAAGGAGCCTACTAGATATGACGTAGAAGACACACTTATGAGGATTCAACCTGATATTATAGTGTTGACAACAAAGGAACATAACTCTAAGGTGTTCTGGGTGATCTTGACGTTTCACAGAATGAGCAGGAAGGTCATCGAGATATGGTTGAACTATGTGCTTGATGTCATGAAAATCATATGACATGGCTCGCTGGAAGGTGGCCCCAACATTATTCAAGAAAAAAAGGAGATTTTTATAGGAAAGTCCCCCCCATGGACAGATAAACGTGGTTTTGTGTTGATCAATTGGAGAAATATTAATCTGGTTGTAGCCAGAAAAACCATCCATAAAGGAAAAAATCTCACTCCGGCACATTCATCAATGATCTGGTCAATAAAATGGGTGGAGTAATTTTCCTTAGGAAATGCTTGATCGATATCATGGTAATCAACGCAAACCAAGATGGTCCCTTCTTTCTTATTAGCGGGAAAAATATTCGAGAACCAATATGTCATTGGTATAGGATAAATAAAACTAGCTTTGAGAAGTTTTTCAACTTCACCCTTTATGGAAGCAGTGTTTCTCGGGTGCACAAGACGAAGCCATTGACAAACAGGCTTCGAATCCGGATAGGTGGGAATTTCGTGCACAATGATACTCGGATCAATGCCAGGAATCTCTCCGTATGACCACACGAAGACATCGCGAAATTCTTGAAAAATCTTAGTATAGATATTGATCTCGTCAAGGGAACAAGACGCACTGATATGAACATTCTTGACAATCCCTGGTTTGACAGAGAGGTCGATCGGAATGGTTGGAGTAATATTTCCCATGTTCCCTTTAGACAACACTTCATGAATCAAGATCAAATTCTGAAATGGGTCAGTCGGTACAGAAAAAGCATGGGATTCCACACAAGCGAAGATTTCATCTGGGATTGGGAGAAATTAGGAATGACGATGTCCATCATCACATGGGGTTTCTTCGAGAGACATTACCTCCATGATACTTTCGTCGGTGGGGAAGTCTCATTCAAGGGATCATCAGAGTCCCAAGAACCAAACTAGGGAGATTGTGCATAAATGTCCAGAGAGGAAACCAAATGATCGTTGGTTCCAGATACAACCTCAGAAGCCATGATAATACTTTGATACATTTGTTTAGTAGGAATCATAGGCATAGTGTCACCAAAACTCTCGAGTTGGTTGGGATTTGGAATAATCCATGGATCGTGACCAGATGATATCATATTGACAGTGGCAACATTCAGAGGCTGGAGTGGAAAAATTCCCATAAGCGATGAATATTTGAATAGAATCAGCCTGATGTTCTCATAGGGGGTAGCGGTCTTCCCAACATATGGAATGTTTCCTATTGAAGAATTAGAGGAAAATAAATATAATTGATCGAGAGTCACGAATTTTCCTTGATGAGGAAAACGGGGGACACGAAAAAGGGTGGAGACCACACAAACCATGTCATGCATCCAACTGTGTCTGAGAAGGAGATTATAATTCAAGTTGGTGTCTACCACCTCAAATTCTAAAGGGACCATTTTTCCCTCCAACGGGATGGAAAATGCTTTGAAAATACCATATGGCCGAGAACCTCTACCGTTGAAAGCTTCCAAGGTATTTTGGGACTGACTCAATGGAGGACAACCAATGGCTTTCCAGCATGCAACAAACATGATGCAGGTCGAAATGCCTTCATCAAAAACAATCCTATGAATATTCTTTCCCATGATGGTAACCTGAATTAGAAAATCCACTTGAGAAGGGAGGCAAGGAATGAAATTATCGAGATTGAAAGTAAAACGATTAGAATCTACAAGATCAATCCCTCCAATAGCGAAAATTAGTGCCTTCCATTATGATGGACACGATTGAAGGAATTCAAAATCTAACATTTTCCAGGGTGCTTGAGCTAGGTCCTCTACAATATTGTAGTGTTGTGTGGCTCTCGCATTTAGATTATAGGAATATTCCCAAAGAACACTTTGTGGGGATGGTCAGATGATGGAGTCAATACTAGGTCTCTCAATTTGGAGAGGACCAGAAGTAGGAGGCATGGAAGAGGAAGGGTTATCTGTAACTTTTGGTTCCATAGGAGCCTTGGATGTATTGGGGTATTCTTTCGATCTCATGGTAATGGAGATAGGTTCCAATCCAGCCATGAAAACCTAAGAGTTTCTAGACGATTGAGTTTGATCTACCATTTGCGTCTGCTGAGAAGGAAAAGGTTCTTTCAAGACAGCTGAAGTCTCGGGGGCACCCTTCAGAAGACATGAAATTGCGGCACGCCAAGTAAAATTTTTGGTGTAATAATCATCATCGCATATTAGTCAAGGATAAATAGGCTTGCACGTGGAATAATCATCAACAAATTAATTTTTTGAATCTTGTTTAGGGTTGTTAGATTTGGATTTTCCTTTACCCTTTTTCTTACCTTTCAAGGATTTGTCTGCTGCAGTAGATTGAGCATCATTTACCTTGGATGTTTTACCAAGATTCTTCTGGTTATTGGAAGGAGTGGAGGGCATAGTGATAGTAGTGGATTTAGATTTCAAAGAAGTTTTAGGCGCACTAATATCAGTATGAGCCACTGTCCCGATAGAACCATCCAACAAAGGCGTAGAAGGATCCTGAGACGATGCATGATTAGTTGAAGGTTGCGACGCATCAGGAAAGAGCTCATATAGAGTCCTAGATTGGGAATAAAATAAATCGAGGTATTGGGATCTGGCAATGAATTCCTCCTCTGTTACACATCCACCCATGGAAATATATTTAGCAATCCTGGGAATGAATGATTTTGTAAACCATTCAGTCAGTAATTGATATGGGATCTCAAATTTTATGAGGCGATGACGACATCACAATTCGTGAATGTGATCCAAAATGTGAGTAGCAGTTGACTGCTTCAATGAGGTGAGGAGGTGGGTGCCATTTTCATACGGGACAAGTAAGTGGAAATGAGTGAGGAAAGCCATGGCCAAAGAATTGAAATAAAAAAAATTCCTCGAGGGAGATCGATATACCACTTGGCCTCAGTACCATTCCAAGTACGCTAGAAAAGATGAAGAAGAATACAATCGTCGACCCAAGAAGTAGAATAGCACCATAAGTGGTACGTCATGACATGGGTTTGGGGGTCTTCCCCATAATTTCCTTCAAATTTAGGACAATCTCCCAGAATCTTAGTCGGAATTGGCAGCCAATGCAACTGATGTTGGATGGGGTCATTTGTAAGCTTTGACACATCAGACAATTCCTACGTAGCCAAAAATGGCAAGGGAGGATGATGAGGAGAAAAAGGTTAGGTTTTCGAACCTGGTTGATATAGATTCTTTCATGAATACACATATTCCCCCCATTGTTGGTAAGGACCTTGCTGCAGCGGCTGCTGAACATAGGGACCCTGCTGGGGCTACTGATAGAGCCCCTGTGGGATTTTAGGTTGCGGACCTTGCAGGATGTAAGGTCCTTGCTGAAGATGAGCTCCAACCTTTGGTCCCTGCTATACATGGGGTCCAGCCTGTGGTCCTTGATGAACATAGGTCCAGCCTGAGATCATATTTAGGCCTTTGGTACTGAGGAATCTGCTGATATTGAGCACTAGGATTAGGCCCAGGCTGGGGTTGCTGGTACTGACCATGAGGAAGTGTCTGGTACTGAGCACCAGGTTTCCCCAGAGGGAAATTCAGACCAGTTTGGGTGTAAAGACCAAACTGAGGGTTAGTCACAATAGCACCTGCGGGAAGCTGGGGTTGTTCCACATACTTCCGAGAGACGTTTGGCCGAGGAAAATACTGATATTTTATGTTTGGCTGTTGAATATACTAATGAGGGGATGTTAGTTTGCTGAACATATGAATATGGTACATTCGGTTGCTGAAGGGGTTGTTGAACCTGAGTATACTGAGTGTGAGGTTGGTGAAAGACTATTGCAGCTGAATTAGGTTGACCACTCGAAGGAATAGTGCCTACGACAACATTCACCTATTGTGAAGACCATGCTCCACCCAGACTAGCATTAGGTTGTCCCGCCCTAGGAATAGGTTCACAATTCAATGGCCCCCCACTCAAGAGGGAAGGTACGTAAAGAGGATTAGATTTTGCCCTAGGCACAAACGAAACCATATATTTTCCACTCAATGGTGGAATTGAAGTAATTGTAGATGGTGAGAGGATCCAATCGAAAGAATCCATTGACCAATAGTGACTATAGGTCGAAGAATAGGTCCAGACACGAAAGCCACATTCGAAATGAATGGACCGGAATATGGAGGAATACCTGTTGACTAAAAAGGATCAAGAAATAAATATGTGGGGTAGTTGGAAGCTCCAGAAATAAGATTTCCTAAAGAGGTATACCCTTGTGGAAGTGGAGATACAACTCGACTAAAGTATATTTCAGTCCCACTACCAGAATTGCGAGGAGTGGAGCTGAAAAGTTTTCCCTCAGAGGGGAATACGAACGAGGAAGCTTCCGGAATATAAGTGCCAGTGGTTTCCAGTAGAGTGCCCTGAGGAGGGCTCACGAATGGAACATCATCAACGTTGGATGCTATTTAGTCAAGAAATAACTAATGGAAAGTAGAGTTACATGCTACTGGAGAAGCCCGAAAGGGAATTTTGGGTTGATCAAAAGCTCTATAAGCCTATTGAGGCGATACCACAATCGGATCAAAGAGCAGATTCTCAGGAAAGAGCATAAAATGTGCAGACGGTTAAGGGCTTTCCAATTCAGATTCTTCTGATGTAGTCCAAGGATAATTGTCAGGCGATGGTCGAGATGATATGGGTTGTACGCTGATGACAATCCCAAGTTTGGAACCTTGAGATTCAAGGGGTCCAACTGGAAGCTGAGGGACATTAGGAGGAGGCTTGAGATCTATGAGAGGATGGATGAGGAAAATTTGACGATTCAGCCACAATGACCTTTCAAGACAAGATCAAAGAAGGAGAGGTGAAAAATACACAATTTACCAAGCAATAATGAGGCTGGAGAACTGCATGGGTAAGATGTTTTCGTGGCCAGTTACTTTTATAATTAAATAAAAATAAATAAAAAATGGTGTACTAGCCATAAAGGTTTACCAAGTATTTGTGAACTATAATATACACCTTGGTGATAAATGATAAAAGAAAAGAGGAAGGACTTAACATACTACAACCGAGCTCCCTAAATGCTATGTTTGGTGTATCACGTTTACAAGGCAGCCAACTCGGTTACCTATGGTAGGTTTGAAACCTAATGGTGTCTCCCCAAATATACGCGATGGTACGTGGGAGTCCAGTTCGTAGTAGTGATGTCTAATTCGTAACCATTCAATCATTAGGGGAATTTTGAGGTAAAAAATGGGTCTCCTAAGGAAAATGTACAATCAAAATTCACTTTATGAGAACCAATCACATTTTAGGGGATGACATCATCCCCCATGGTTGAGGTGGCATTCCTTGAGTTAAATGTACTTACTTGTCACACTCTCACTGGTGAATAAAAAATCATGGTTAACCATGGTAGTATTCTAAGTACTTTTAAAGTCACAAAGTGAAGTACTCATAACAAATGTCATTTCACACTTTTGAATAAAATATTATTATTGTCATTTCATATTTTTTGAAAGAAACAATGCATATCCCTATATAATCTTCATGTCTTTACACACTTTTCATATATTATATTAATTTTTATATTATATATTATCTCTTCTTATGTTATAAATGAAATCAATTCAATATGTAATATAAAATTAATACATAAAATAATATATTACATTTATTTTATTACATTATTTGATTTTTATATAGTATATTAATTACTTGTTATTATATAATTTAATTTTATAATTTAAATAATATAAATTTTAATTAATGGTATGTTGTACAACTAATGATTTATGAATTTATATTTATAACTTATTTTAAGTTATTAAGTACAAAGTACAAATGCATTAGTTGTTCAATAGGAAGGCAAGGATAATAAAGGAAGGCTTCAGCGAATCAGTTTCTTAAACTATGCACCTCACTCGGAGCAAAAGCAACCCCCCGGTAGGTGGAAAGACTATGTTGATTTTTATTTATAGTCACATCAATACAATTTTTTATTTTAATTTTATTTTGGTACAACTTTTCAATTGAATTTGATCATGTTACATGGATTTTGGTGCAAAAAATGTATTGTAAATTCATAAATATTATTTTATTGGTTTAGCTATTATTTTATTATTTCCTTAGGAGGTCCATTATAGACCTGTTGTACTATACAACAACCCTCCCTTTTTTCAAAAATTTTAGAATAAAATTCATTTAGAAATAGGGTCCCTTTTTTCTTCTTTTAATATAGGAATAAAAGACTTAGAAATAAAGATTCATTGTTTTGAATGACTCATTGCATATATTTGTTACCAAGTGTGTACAAACAAATACAACATTCAAAAACTTCTGATCCGATCAAATATAAAAGACTTTATTATAGAAAATAAATCAATTGCAAAAGTCCCATGAACGGTAATCTAAAATCGGAAATTGGAAAAATCTTTGAGAGAAGTTTTACATACATGTTCAAAATCTCCGATTAGATTAGTCCAATCGCAAATCTCCAATCGAAAAGGATTTAAGTTATTCATTCACATATCTCCGATGCGATGCGATCAATCACAATCGCGTGATCGGGGCACTTTTAATAAACTCTTTGTGGTCAATTGAAAATTCCCCGATGCGATGCGCTTTATTATAAGATACATTTCAAAAAGAAATAAACATTTGTTTCAATTAAATGAGAAGAATCCTTATATGATGGGCCCCACCATATCGCAATCGGAAATCGGAGAAAACCATTGATAATTCTTTTCGATTGAAACTCTCCGATGCGATATACCACCATCTAATCGGAAATCGGAGAAGTTCGCAATCGCAATCGGCAATCGGAGAAATCTGTATTGTGATATCTATGTACCATTTTGAATACCTCCGATGCGATTGATATTTAATATACTACATTCATCACATTGGAGGAATTCAAAATAGGTAATTTTATAATATTTCACAAGCGCCAAATCTCCAATTGTACGTTCAACGTTCAATAACAAATCAAATGATTATTGGTTTACGATTCTGTTTTGAATACGTGAGTGTGACCCAAACAAAATATTTAAGTGTTACACGGATTCAATAAATAATGAATCATGAACCCATAATTTTTATAATCGTTCTTTTCAATTGCATGTTTATCACGACTGAGAGCTTATTGCTTTGTAGAATCAAAGAACGCCAAATCCTTTCATTCGTAGACCGAGGGAAACAATATCAGACACAAAAATGTCGAAGAGAACAAGGAGAACCAAGACTGCTGTTGCCACTAAGTTTGTTGAGATTCCTACAGTCTCGAAAGAAAAGCCAGTAAAGCTAAAGCTAGTTACAGATACATCATGTCAAGGGCTAGGAAAAATGACATGGGAAGGAGTTTATAATCTGATTGAGAGTGAAAACCCTAAAGTCACAGTAGCAAAGATATCAGTTCCGGATGAAGATAACTCAGATTCCGACTCTGAGATTACTGAGAGAACACTTGCGAATTCATTCCTTCATCGAATTGCAGCAAGAGCAAACATCATTCCTTATTATGATGTGATTCGATGTGTCATCTATAGTGTAAAAATTAAGGACAAAATGTTTATTTCAGCTTCTGGAGCATCTTTTGGATCCTTCAAAGCAGAAGACCTCAAAGCAATGTATCATCTCCCTGATCCGCAGAAGGTCTACAATAAAGAATTTGTCAAAGAGTTTGCTGACAGTAATAAAGTTCAATCTGAACCTATCAAAGAATGGAGGAAAAATCTTGAAAAGCACAAAAATGAATCATCCGGTATGTATTTAGTAGATTCTCTTTCACCCCATACTGCTATGCCGCTGCCATGATGTGTAGATTATTTGGAAATAACAATTCTGCTAGGTTTTCTATACAAATGGTTCCTTTAATCCTAGCTGCTGTCAATTCCGAAATTATGGACTGGGCTGTTATTCTTTCTGATAGGATAGCTAATAGGATACTCGAATACGGACAAGATAAAACCGCTGGAAATACCACTCCCTTATTCTTGTGTGCTTATATTCTAGACGCCCTTTATTTTAATTTTGAGTTTCCCTTGTTAGGATGGAAATGGACTTCTAAAGATCCTACTCCGATTCATATATACCATAAACTCCTTTGAAAAGTTCATTTCAAAGATCATGTTTATAGGATATGTCATGGTTTCCTTATCCCAGTCTTTCAAACCTTTTTCAATCGCTTCCCTCCTAGATTCTCCGACAAATCTAAAACTGACTTATCTTCAATAGGAGATTGGTTTGGAGAAGAAAAATTCACGTATGTCAGGATTTTTGGGAGTATTGTGGAACCCCATGTCCTCCCTCTTTTTTTTCCAGATAAACTTCTAGCCCAGGAAATTTCCTATCAATTGACAGTTGAAGGAATGTCCAGATCTCTGAGCAACAATAAGAAAAGAATGTGGCCTTCTTTTCCATTCAATTGTGGACATTTTACTTTGAATGACTTCAAACATGCAGAAAAGGAAGTCGTCAAAATAAAGCACTTAAAGTTCGCAACAATCCCAGGGAGACAGTATGATCCACAAAAGACAGCTTTTAATGTTACTTCTTCAGTTTCGATTGCTCGATTCGAGCATGAACCGGATGAATTTGATGATTTTTTTGTTTCATTAGAGAACTTTTCTCAAGTTTATAATTTGGCCAAGTCCAAATTCCAGAAAGAAGAGATGAATAAATTTATGCTATTTAGAAGACAAAGATTGTTGAAAGTTCCTCTAGACCAATTAAGAGTTACTATGCAAGAGTCAGAAACAGAGGATACATCTGGAAAAACTGCAGGAGAAACATCTACCAGTAAGGTCACTACACAATCAGCTACTGACCAACCCATTGTACAGATACAAAAGGAAGTAATAGGAAATGATCCTGTTGTACATACTGAAAAGGTGAGCACTGATGGAAAATCTAATGTTAAGAAAGAGAACACTGATGGCAAATCCGATGTAAATACTGATCAGCAGTCCACAGCTCAAACAGAGAAAGAATGCACAAGTACTGATACTAATGTGCATAATCAAAAAGAAGGATCAGACAACAAAACTAATGAACAGGAAAAAAATACAGAGAAATCAGATACACAACTTGGAGGAAGCAAAACTACTGAGAAAATAGTAGACTCTGTTGATCCTAATGTTTTCTCACAATTTTTGAAACAATATAATCAATTTGCTCATCAATTAGGACTGCAGGATAATCCTAAAGAGAAAAAGCCAGAAGATCAGGATGTTGAAATCATTCCTGAACATCCTACAGGACAAATTGTGTTGAAAATTGAGGAGATCCCTCCTCTGGATGTATTCTACAGCCCTAAACATAAGGCTATTGTTAAAAAACAGAGAAAAAGAAGGAAAATGGATCAGGACACAATTTTG
Organism: Pinus albicaulis; assembly: GCA_034641835.2. Lineage (NCBI taxonomy): Eukaryota > Viridiplantae > Streptophyta > Pinopsida > Pinales > Pinaceae > Pinus > Pinus albicaulis. Next base: position 890,518,352 of record CM076579.1, read on the forward strand.
TTTCACAGGAGGAATTCATGAGTATTGTTTACAAGAATGCTGAAGTAAATCCATCTGAGGATCTCACTAAGTTATCCCAATATGCAGGAGCATACGGTGCTGCGACAATAGATAAAACTGCGGAGGTTTCTCAGTTAATGACCCAAAAAGATCTCCATATAGCTTTACTTGAAGAATAAGCTAATGAAAATCAGCGGAAGATTGCTCAATTGGAACAGCAATTACAAGATCAAGAGCTCAGATCTAAAGAGCCAGAAGAACAGCTTGCCACAGAAAAGAAGAAAGTTAATGAACAGGCTTTAAGCAAACAGCAACAGTTGAATCAAGAAATTTCCAAGCTACAGAATTTGTTGCAAAATGAGCAAGATACAAAGATTATACAAGAAAAAGAATTTCAAGCAGCTTTAGACAAATTCAAAGATTTTCCCAAATTAAATGAATTTAAAGCAGAAGCTCTTGAAGCCAATAAACTGCTATCTCAGCAGTTAAATAATTTTTGTACAAAATTAACTCAAACAGAGCCATTTATTGATATCACATCCTCTTTGATACATGACATAGTTACTCTCAGGCAAGAGATTGATGATGCCGATGAAAGGATTTTTGAATTTCTTACTTGGCAAGATACAGAAAAAGGAAGAAAAGCTAATCTTCCTAAAATAGAATAAAGACATAAGGAAATCTTGTTTACAGAGTGGGAACAACAGTTAATGAAAGCCGAGAGAGCTATATCAAGAGCTAGAAGCCTGATGGGTAATATAACACAGTTTATCAATGACAGCTTGTATGCAATTAATCTCATTTTAGATTGTGTTCCAGGCAGTTTGCTTAAATTCAAAGAAACTGGTCGCAGATGGAAAGAAGAAATAATGAATAAAAATCAACAGATCAATAAGCTTCAAACAATATCTTGAGATAATATGTGGACCTATTTGATTAAGCCACTCAATCAACAATTAGCTATTAAATTCCTATCAAATTATGTTGATTGTTTGATTCCAGAATTCTCCGATGCCACATACACTGGACAGTTACATTCCAAGATAAGTCATCCGTCAGAGGTCCAGGAAATGTTGAAAATTTGCCACCTGGCTACATTGAGCGAGAAGGAAAAGCAATGAATCAGTTCCATTTTAAGATAGTGTTTATGTTTTCAAATTGATAGATTGTAGCAGTAGTAGTAGGATTCTGTTTTCATGTAATTTCATATTTAAACCCCTCTCATGCATTGGAGAAGGGGTCCTGAGTTGTAATATTTTTGACTTGGAGATTACATTTCTGTACTCCACTACCTCTTATATTTTATAAAGGATCACATCTAGTGATTTTATGCGGAGCTTATCTTTGAAGTGTTGCATTTACGTACCTTGGATTTGATTTTGCATCGGATTTATTGGATTAAGTGCTCCAGATTTCATTGAAAGCTTTCAAGATGGATAATGTATTTTTATCCATTCTTTTGTTGATTTCTTTTTTGTCATATGATAATCGCTTTAAAAATTCTTATCATTTATATATATTTGGTTTTCACAACGTTTCTTTATATCATTTTTGAAGTATAATTGAAATATTTATCTTTCATAAGTGTATGTAGATGATATACAATGATGAATACAATATACTATTTTCTTTCATTTAATTTCTTAAAAAGCAGAGTTATCTTTATTTGTTTACGCACATTTTAATTAAACGATAATACATTTTTATGGTTATTGTTCAATTGGAATAATTTTAAGTTGTATTCACATATGATACCCGGGTTAGTGTTAGAATTTCTTTATCAGTATTTAGATTAAATTAGATAGTTTTATTTCAGTCATTTAGTCCCATTTTCACTCATCCAAATCAATCCATCACCAACCCATTAGTTATAAGGAAACTGGTCCTTTCAATCCAGTCGGAGCTACCATACCAAATGGATAACGAGCTGTCTTAAGGTCCTGACCGGGTGGTTTTCCCGAATGTTTGAAGTAGAGATTTTTCAGGCTTCAACATTTTTGGCGCTAGAAGGAGGGCCAGAGCTATGAATGGCAAGTAAATCTTTACCCACAGGCCATTTTGAGAGCAAAACACCCTCATTAACTTCTTCAATTTCTTCTGAATTACAAAATCCTATAGAAGGAATTGAGAAGAATATTCAGACACCCACTACCAAAGTCTCAAAACAATTAGACAATCAAAATCCTGAATCTCATGAAGTACAAGATTTAATTCATAAATTGAAAGGATTCTCATTATCTCTAGAAGAGTCTGAAATATATGAAGGTAGTGTAAGCTCAAAATTTGTTCCTTCAAAACCTCTTACTAGGCTTCAAAGTGAAAAAATTGGTATTTCTCCGAAAGAATTCCCTTTACCTAGTAGAGTCAAGACAAGAAGAACTCAATCGGAATCAGAAAGTGATATAAGTTCTTCATCTCATATTCAATCACCTGTTTCCGAAACCCCAACTCAACAAAGTGCAGTTGTTTCCACATCATCTACTCAATCATCATCTGCTCAATCGTCATCAATCTCAACATCATCTATTCCAACAACTTATGTTCCGACACCACCAGTCTCTACTACTTCTTCAACAATTGTTACAATAATGGCACAGAGACCATGTGCTAGTCCAGGGGCTGTCAACATGCTTCCACCTTTACATGATTTACCTGACAATCCTGGAAAATGGCTTCCAAAGTTCAGCCCAGAGCTTCACATTCAAGCTGAAGAACACATCAATAACTTTATGCTCGCTGTAAATTTGAATGGAGTCGTAGAAGAAGATGTTTTCATCAGACTGTTCCCTTATACTCTTCAAGGGGCAGCAGGATCCTAATACTTTTCATTACCTTCAGGATCCATAACAAGTTGGGCCATTTTTGCAGATCATTTTTTAACCAAATTTGGAGATGACAGATCAATAGCTACTTTAATCAACGATCTCTCAAATTTGAAGACAAAACCCAATTTAGTTTATGGAAAGGAAGCTGTGATACCATCAAATCTAACTCTCCCATCATTAGCCCTAGTACAATTTATTGAAGAAAATCCTTCTTCATCCATTCAATTGAGATATGATCAAATCCTTAAATTAGAAGAAGATAGACATAAAGCAAAAATTATTCATGAAAAACATCAACAGCTTGTAAAATATTCTTTTGATGCAAGTTCTACCGGCTCAAAGATTTTGTCAATTGGTGATCTTGTTCTGAAATGGGATAAAGCACATGAAGAAAAAGGTAAGCATACCAAGTTTCAGAAAATGTGGCTTGGACCATTTCAGATTGTTGAAAAGATAGGCTCAAATACATTCATACTCCAAGATTTAACAGGAAAGAGAGAATCTCTTCGTGTAAATGGGCTAGTCTTGAAGAAATTCTTTTCATAAAGAGGTAACCCCTTCTTACTTGTACATATTCTTTTCTGCAAAGTTTTTAATTGTTTTGCAAATAAAGGTTGTTAATAATTCTCTAATTGACTGTTTACTATTAAGAAAATTTCTTAGGAAGAATATTATAAATATTTATTTTGTGTAAATAAATTTTTTTAAAGAGATGATCACAGTCTTTGGATAGTTTAAAATAAGATGTTAAACTTTGAAAGATTATTCTAATCATTTGCATGATCTTTTGAAAACTTGAGGAAAATGTAAATCATTATAAGTTTATTGAGAAGAGAAAGGTTATCTATAAAAGTAAAGAGTTTTTCAAAGTGTTGGTACTCAAGAAACTCTGAAAATTGTCATCCATTGATTCTTAAGGATAAAACTAGTTCATCCCATCCATTTAAGTTGTGATTTTTTTTAGAATATAATTCTAAGAAATCATATGAAAATTTTAAGAGATAAGAGGTCTCATCACGAGCCTGCTTACCATGTTCATAAGAAGTAATAAAACTGACATTACCAATACTGCATATCAAAATAGGGTAATGGATTATAAATATAAGACAAGGGGTCTCATCACGAGCCAACTTGTTTAGTTTAATTACAACTAGTGAATGGCATTGTTATTAACTGGCTACCAAACCAGAACAATGGCTCTTAAAAATAAGAAATAAGTAAAAGACAAAAACATGAGATAAAATGTCTTATGAATTTATCTTTTAAAAAGTCATAATTTTAGTTGGATGGGACAATGAATAAGTTAATGGTTAAAAGGTAACCCTGTCGAGACTATGAACGTTTGCAGGCAGCAGAGGAAATGCCTATGAAAATAGAGTATATCATAAAAACCAGACTTGGAGAAATCCACTTACTTCATTATTAACACCAATCAAAGCTTGAGATAAACCAAAAATGTTTTTATTCTCAAGAAATTAGAAAGAAATTGTAGGTAATTTTTATTCTTTTTCATAGTTAGATTTTATTTTTGATTATCCTAAGATAGTTTTCATTATCTATAAAAATCTTTACTTACTAGAAATATAGTATTCATTTTATTTTTTCAAAGATAACTGTTTCTTTCAGTGAATCGCCAATTGTTGTACTGTACAACAACCCTCTATTTTTTCCAAAATTTTAGAATAAAATTCATTTATAAATAGGGTCCCTTTTTTCTTCTTTTAATATAGGAATAAAAGACTTAGAAATAAATATTCATTGTTTTGAATGACTCATTGCATATCTTTGTTACCAAGTGTGTACAAACAAATACAAAATTCAAAAACTTCCGATCTGATCAAATATAAAAGACTTTATTATAGAAAATAAATCAATTGCAAAAGTCCCATGAACAGTAATCGGAAATCGGAAATCGGAAAAATCTTTGAGAGAATTTTTACATACATGTTCAAAATCTCCGATGCGATTAGTCCAATCGCAAATTATTTATATTATTCATTCACATATGTCCGATGCGATGCTATCAATCGCAATAGCGTGATCGGGGCACTTTTAATAAACTCTTTGTGGTCAATTGAAAATTCCCCGATGTGATGCGCTTATTATAAGATACATTTCAAAAAGAAATAAACATTTGTTTCACTTAAATGAGAAGAATCCTTATATGATGGGCCCCACCATATCGCAATCGGAAATCGGAGAAAACCATTGATAATTCTTTTCGATTGAAACTCTCCGATGTGATATACCACCATCTAATCGGAAATCGGAGAAGTTCGCAATCACAATCGGCAATCAGAGAAATATGTATTGTGATATCTATGTACCATTTTGAATACTTCCGATGCGATTGATATTTAATATACTACATTCATCACATTGGAGGAATTCAAAATAGGTAATTTTATAATATTTCACAAGTGCCAAATCTCCAATTGTACGTTCAGCATTCAATAAAAAATCAAATGATTATTGGTTTACGGTTCTGTTTTGAATACGTGAGTGTGACCCAAACAAAATATTTAAGTGTTACACGGATTCAATAAATAATGAATCATGAACCCATAATTTTTATAATCGTTCTTTTGAATTGCTTCTTTATCACGACTGAGAGCTTATTGCTTTGCAAAATCAAAGAACGCCAAATCCTTTCATTCGTAGACCGAGGGAAACAATATCAAACACAGAAATGTCGAAGAGAACGAGGAGAACCAAGACTGTTGTTGCCGCTAAGTTTGTTGAGATTCCTACAGTCTTGAAAGAAAAGCCAGTAAAGCTGAAGCTAGTTACAGATACATCATGTCAAGGGCTAGGAAAAATGACATGGGAAGGAGTTTATAATCTGATTGAGAGTGAAAACCTTAAAGTCACAGTAGAAAATATATCAGTTCCGGATGAAGATAACTTAGATTCCGACTCTAAGATTACTGAGATAACACTTATGAATTCATTCCTTCATCGAATTGCAGCCAGAGCAAACATCATTCCTTATTATGATGTGATTCGATGGGTCATCGATAGTGTAAAAATTAAGGACATAATGTTTATTTCAGCTTCTGGAGCATCTTTTGGATCATTCAAAGTAGAAGACCTCAAAGCAATGTATCATCTCCTTGATCCGCAGAAGGTCTATAATAAAGAATTTGTCAAATAGTTTGCTGACAATAATAAAGTTCAATCTGAACCTATCAAAGACTGGAGGAAAAATCCTGAAAAGCAAAAAAATGAATCATCCGGTATGTATTCAGTAGATTCTCTTTCACCCCCATACTGCTATGCCGCTGCCATGATGTGTAGATTATTTGGAAATAACAATTCTGCTAGGTTTTCTATACAAATGGTTCCTTTAATCCTAGCTGCTGTCAATTCCGAAATTATGGACTGGGCTGTTATTCTTTCTGATAGGATAGCTAATAGGATACTCAAATACAGACAAGATAAAACCAATGGAAACACAACTCCCTTTTTCTTTTGCGCTTATATTCTAGACGCTCTTTGATTTAATTCCGAGTTTCCCTTGTTAGGATGGAAATGGACTGCCAAAGATCCCACTCCGATTCATATATATCATAAACTCCTTTGGAAAGTTCATTTCAAAGATCATGTGTATAGAATATGTCATGGCTTCCTTATTCCAGTCTTTTACACCATTTTCAATCGCTTTCCCCCTAGATTCTCCGACAAAGCTAAAGCTGACTTATCCTCAATAGGAGATTGGTTTGGAGAAGAAAAATTCACATATGTCAGGATTTTCGGGAGTATTGTGGAACCCCATGTCCTCCCTCTTTTTGTTCCAGATAAACTTCTAGCCCAGGAAATCTCCTATCAATTGACAGTTGAAGGAATGTCCAGATCTCTGAGCAATAGTAAGAAAAGAATGTGGCCTTCGTTTCCCTTCAATTGTTGACATTTTACTTTGAATGACTTCAAGCATGCAGAAAAGGAAGTCGCCAAAATAAAGGGTTTTAAATTGGCAACAATCCCGGGGAGACAGTATGATCCACAAAAGATAGCTTTTAATGTTACTTCTTCAGTTTTGATTGCTCGGTTCGAGCATGAACCAGATGAATTTGATGATTTGTTTGTTTCATTAGAGAATTTTTCTCAAGTTTATAATTTGGCCAAGTCCAAATTCCAGAAAGAAGAAATGAATAAATTTATGCTATTTAGAAGTCAAATATTGTTGAAAGTTCCTCTAGACCAATTGAGAGTTCCTATACAAGGGTCAGAAACAGAGGATACATCTGGAAAAACAGCAGGAGAAACATCTACTAATAAGGTCACTACACAATCAGCTACTGACCAGCCCATTGCACAGATACAAAAGGAAGTAATAGGAAATGATCCTGTTATACATACTGAAAAGGTGAGAACTAATGGCAAATCCGATGTAAATACTGATCAGCAGTCCACAGCTCAAACAGAGAAAGAATTCACAAGTACTGATACTAATGTGCATAATCAAAAAGAAGGATCAGGCAGCAAAACCAATGAACAGGAAACAAATATAGAGAAATTGGATACACAACTTGGAGGAAACAAAACTACCGAGAAAATTGTAGACTCTGTTGATCCTAATGTTTCCTCACAATTGTTGAAACAATATAATCAATTTTCTCATCAATTAGAACTGCAGGATAATCCTGAAGAGAAAAAGCCAGAAGATCAGGATGTTGAAATCATTCCTGAACATCCTACAGAGAAAATTATATTGAAGATTGAGGAAATCCCTCCCCTGGATATATTCTACAGTTCTAAACATAAATCTGTTGTGAAAAAACAGAGAAAGCGAAGAAAAACCGAACAAGACATGTTTTGTACTTCACAGGAGGAGTTCATGAATATTGTTTACAAGAATGCTGAAGTGAATCCATTTGAGGATCTCACTAAGTTGTCCCAATATGCAGGAACATACAATGCTGCAACGATAGATAAAGCTATGGAGGTTTCTCAGTTAATGACTCAAAAAGATCTCCATATAGCTTTACTTGAAGAACAAGCTAATGAAAATCAGCAAAATATTGCTCAATTGGAACAACAATTACAAGATCAAGAGCTCAGATCTAAAGAGTTAGAAGAACAGCTTGCTATAGAAAAGAAGAAAGTTGATGAGCAGGCTTTAAGCAAACAACAGCAGTTGAATCAAGAAATTTCCAAGCTACAGAATTTGTTGCAAAATGAGAAAAATATGAAGATTGTACAGAAAAAAGAATTTCAAGCAACTTTAGATAAGTTCAAGGGTTTTCCCAAATTGAATGAATTCAAAGCAGAAGCTCTTGAAGCCAATAAATTGCTGTCTCAACAATTAAATAATTTTTGTACAAAATTAACTCAAACAGAGCCATTTATTGATATCACATCATCTTTGATACAGGACATAGTTACTCTCAGGCAAGAGATTGATGATGCCGATGAAAGGATTTCTGAATTTCTTACTTGGCAAGATACAGAAAAAGGAAGAAAAGCTGATCTTCCTAAAATAGAAGAAAGACATAAGGAAATCCTTTTTACAGAGTGGGAACAACAGTTAATGAAAGCCGAGAGAGCTATATCAAGAGCTAGAAGCATGATGGGTAATAACACATAGTTTATCAATGACAGCTTGTATGCAATTAATCTCATTTGAGATTGTGTTCTAGGAAGTTTGCTTAAAGTCAAAGAAACTGATCGCAGATGGAAAGAAGAAATAATGAATAAAAATCAACAGATCAATAAGCTTCAATCAATATCTTGGGATAATATGTGGACCTATCTAATTAAGCTACTCAATCAACAATTAGCTATTAAATGCCTATCAAATGTTATTGATTGTTTGATTCCAGAATTCTCCGATGCCACATACACTGGACAATTACATTCCAAGATGAGTCATCTGTCAGAGGTCTAGGAAATGCTGAAAATTTTCCACCTGGCTACATTGAGTGAGAAGGAAAACCAATGAATCAGTTCCACAAAAGATAGCATTTCTGTTTTTAAGTTGATAGATTGTAGCAGTAGTAGTAGGATTCTGTTTTCATGTAAATGTCATATTTAAACCCCTCTCATGCATTGGAGAAGTGGTCCCGAGTTGTAATATTTTTGACTTGGATATTACATTTCTGTACTCCACTGCCTCTTATATTTTATAAAGGATCACATCTGGTGATTTTATGCGGAATTATCTTTAAAGTGTTGCATTTCTGTACCTTGGATTTGATTTTGCATCGGAATTACTAGATTAGAGTATCAGATTTCATTTGAAAGCTTTCAAGATGGATAAGGTATTTTTATCTATTCACTGTTGATTTCTTTTGTCATATGATATTCGCTTTAAAAATTGCTATCATTTATATATATTTGGTTTTCACAACGTTTCTTTATATATCATTTTTGAGTATAATTGAAATGTTATCTTTCAGAAGTGTATGTAGATGATATACAATGATGAATACAATATGCTAATATAACTTTGTTTAATTTCTTAAACAGAGTTATCTTTATTTGTTTCTGCACATTTCAATTAAACGATAATACATTTTTATGGTTATTATTAAATTGGAATAATTTTAAGTTGTATTCACATATGATACCCGGGTTAATTTTAGTATTTCTTTATCAGTATAAAAATTAAATTAGATAGTTTCATTTCAGTTATTTAGTCCCATTTTCACTCATCCAAATCAACCCATCACCAACCCATTAGTTATAAGAAAACTGGTCCTTTCAATCCAGTCGGAGCCACCATACCAAACGGATAAGGAGCTGTCCTAAGGTCCCGAACGGGTGGTTTTCCCCAATGTTTGAAGTAGAGATTTTCTAGGCTTCAACATATTTGGCGCGAGAAGGAGGGCCTGAGCTATGAATGGCAAGTAAATCTTTATCCACAGGCCATTCTGAGAGCAAAACACCCTCATTAACTTCTTCAATTTCTTCTGAATTACAAAATCCTAGAGAAGGAATTGAGAAGAATATTCAGAAACCCACTACCAAAATCTCAAAACAATCAGACAACCAAAATCCTGAGTCTCCTGAAGTACAAGATTTAATCCATAAATTGAAAGGATTCTCATTATCTCTAGAAGAGTCTGAAATATATGAAGATAGTGTAAGCTCAAAATTTGTTCCTTCAAAACCTCTTACTAGGCTTCAAAGTGAAAAACTTGGTATTTCTCCGAAAGAATTCCCTTTACCTAGTAGAGTCAAGACAAGAAGAACTCAATCAGAATCAGAAAGTGATATAAGTTCTTCATCTCATATTCAATCACCTGTTTCCGAAACCCCAACTCAACAAAGTGCACTTGTTTCCACATCATCTGCTCAATCGTCATAAATCTCAGCATCATCTATTACAACAAATTCTGTTCCGACACCACCAGTCTCTACTACTTCTTCAACAGTTGTTACAATAATGGCACAGAGACCATGGGCTAGTCCAGGGGGGCTGTCAACATGCCTGCACCTTTACATGATTTACTTGAAAATCCTGGAAAATGGCTTCCAAAGTTCAGTCCATAGCTTAACATTCAAGCTGAAGAACACATCAATAAATTTATGCTGGCTGTAAATTTGAATGGAGTCGTAGAAGAAGATGTTGTAGTTAGACTATTCCCTTATACTCTTCAAGGGGCAGAAAGATCCTGGTACTTTTCATTACCTTCAGGATCCATAACAAGTTGGGCCATTTTTGCAGATCATTTTTTAACCAAATTTGGAGATGACAGATCAATAGCTACTTTAATCAACGATCTCTCAAATTTGAAGACAGAACCCAAGGAGCCCATCAAAGATTTCAATGCTAGATTCAACAAACCCTTGAACAAAATCCACACAGATTCAAGGCCTAGTGAACAAGTCAGAAGTGAATGGTACATAACTGCTTTGCCCTCAAACATAGCAATTTTTGTAGATAGAGCTGCAAAACCTACCTTAGCCGAGAATATGAAAGAGGTTATTGCAGTAGAAAAACGAATTATTTCTCTAGAAAAGAAAAATTCTATTGAGGAAAGGAAATCCAAGAAGGTCAGCTTCAAAGATGATTCGAGGAAAAAAACCAAGGACCCATACGACATGGAAGGTTTACAGAAAGTTCTTAAAACCATGTCGAATGAAATGCTTGAAATAAAAAAATAAGTAGCTGAAACTTCTACCTAAAAACCGTTCCGAAATTTCAAAAGAAATCAAGTTGAAACTAAACCTCCCAATTCAATCTCTAATGCAGAATCAGAAGAGGAAGAAGAAGAAGATACATCTCTAGTATCAGATGAAGAAGAAGAGAATGAAGAAATAGCTGAATTGCATGGAATGTGGGATTTTATTCTCCCTAATTCTGATAGTGAGGTAGATCAAGAAGCCATGCCTGTAAGTACTAGGAGTAAATCTATATCGGAGCCTGTACAAACAGTTCCTAAAAAGAAAACTACAACTCCAAGTACCAAAGACAAATCCCCTGCAAAGAAAACTTTTCCATTACCTACTCAAAATCAGCCATCTTCTTCTAGTCCTCCTATATCAACATCATTGACTTTGGTAGTATCAAATCCAATGGAATATAGCATTGTTGAAGACATGAAAAAGATTAAAGCCAACATTTCATTACATGAACTCAGCAAACTAAAACACCAGCAGAAGTTACTATTAAAAGAATTAAATGCTACACCAATTGCTCCTTTACCAAGTGGTGTAGTTGCAAAAGCAGCTAAAGGAACTGGTAAGCCACCAGAAAAAGTAGATGCTACTGATACTGTGCTCATTGGAGAAAGATCAAATTCTCAGACTCCTCCTTTTATTTTGACTTATGAAATGTACAATAAGAATCTGCATAATTGTTTAATCGATTCTGGAGCATCCTCTAATATAATGCCTACTTCTGTTTGTGCCAAATTGAATATTGAACCATAGAAATCGGCAGTTCATATTGTTCAATTGGATCGCTCTAAAGTTCAAGTTGTAGGAGAAATCAATTCAGTTACTATCAGACTAGCTTTCGATCCTAGGATTGTCCAAAGAATTGATATTTTGATTGCAGATATTCCTGAATTCTATGGATTAGTTTTAAGCAGGGTCTGGTCTGCAAAACTTAATGGTTATATCGCCACTGATTATTCACATATGTGGCTTCCTTACAAAGGGAAACCAAATCAAATCAAAGTTGAGCGAGAAAAACATATGATGCACACTGTCACTGAATTTTAACAATCTAATGAACCTGTGGCTTTCAACAACAATATTCTTGGAGGTTATTCTGCTGAGTCATTCCTTGTAAACTTCAAAGCACCACAATCACTCTTTTCTGTAAATACTTTTATTTCTCAAATAGAAATTTTTTCACAATCTGATTCTTCCAGAATTGTAAATATTTCTGATGTAATTATAGATAATCCAATAGATAAATATTTATTTTGGTCATTATATTTTGATGGATCAAAATCTAGTGATGGAGATGGAGCAGGATGCATCTTAATTGATCCAGATGGAGAGAAAACCATGCTATCATGTAGGTTAGAATTTGAGTGTACAAAAAATACTGCAGAATATGAAGCCTTGATTCAAGGACTTTATAAAGCTATAGGGTTAAATGTTAAATACTTGAAAGTCTTTGGTGATTCCAAAATTGTCATAAAACAAGTTAGGAATACTATCCATTGCCTTTCAGGACACCTCAAACACTATCAAACCCTAGTCCAAGATCTTACCACTCATTTTTTAGCATTTAATATTTCTTCTATTCCTAGGAATCAAAATGCATCAGCTGATTTGTTAGCTAATGTTGCATCCAAACTCCTTCCTGCTGAAGATTGCAGTCCTGATAGATTTTCAGTAGAATTGATTTTTCGCCCATCTGTCCCAGATAATGTCACAAATTGGAGAGTATTCTATCATGATCAAGAAATTTTGAATTTCATGACTTCAGAGAAATCATATGATGAACAAATTATTGATGAGGATGATCATGATTTGCAAATTGCCTCAAAAAGTAATGAAAATCCCATTCCGAAATCTGTTGTTAAATTGGAGGACTTATATGATATAAAAGACAGATTCAAGAAAGTTACCAATGCTAAAATTCAAAGTTCCACTTTGAAGTTTGAATTATTAAATCTTGGCTCTGACTCTAATCCTCAAAACGTTAATTTAGGACTCAATTTAACTCCAGAAGAAAAGAATGCTTTCATTAAACTTCTGAGTAGGTATAAAAAGATCTTTGCTTGGAATTATGATGATTTAAAAACGTATGATACTTCTGTTATTCAACACACAATTCCAATGCTTCCTGATATTAAACCTGTTCAACAGAAGTTAAGAAAGATTTATCCAAATCTCGAAGGTCAAATCAAATCAGAACTTAATAAACTTTTAAAAGCCAAAATAATTTTTCCTGTAAGGCATTCCAATTGGGTTTCCAATATGGTACCTGTAAGGAAGAAGAATGGTGATATAAGAATCTGTATTGGTTTTAGAAATTTAAACAAGGCATGTTTAAAAGACAATTTCCCATTGCCAACCATGGAACAGATACTTCAAAAGGTAGCTGGTTCTAAACTCATGTCCTTTCTTGATGGATTTTCAGGCTATAATCAAGTTTTAGTTCATCCAGATGACAGATTGAAAACAAATTTCAGAACCAAATGGGGAACCTATGCTTATCAGAAAATGCCTTTTGGTCTAATAAATGCAGGAGCAACTTTCCAAAGAGCCATGGACATAGCATTTAAAGGTCTGATCAATAGATCAGTTGTTATTTATCTTGATGACATAAAAATATTTTCAAAAAAGAGAGCCAATCATCTACATGATTTAAAGAAAATATTTGAAAGATGTAGAAGGTTTGGTATTTCCTTAAATCCAAAGAAATCTTTCTTTGCTCTTGATGAAGGAAAACTCTTAGGATTTGTTGTGTCAAAAGATGGTATCTATATTGATCCAGATAGAGTAAAATAAATTTCTAATATTTCTTTACCTCATAACAAAAAATCCATGCAATCATTTCTTGGGAAAATCAATTTTGTAAAAAGATTCATTCCCGATTTCTCTCAAATTGTTTTACCTATGCAAAATATGATCAAGAAAAATTCACTATTCAAATGGGGGAATAAAGAGAAAGAAGCCTTTGAGGCAATCAAACAAGCAATCATTAATGCACCAGCATTGAATACCCCTGATTTTTCTAAAGATTTTACTTTGTATACTTTGGCCACCGAAACATCCTATGCTGCTGTTTTAACACAACTCAATGATCAGAAAATTGAAGCACCAATTTCTTTCTTTAGCTCCAATCTGCAAGGAGCTAAGCTTAATTATTCCGATGTTGAAAAACAAGCCTTTGCCGTGTATAAATCAATCAAACATTTCAGACCTTTTCTCTTGAAAATACATACAAAAATCATTGTCCCATTCTCTGCAGTGAGACAATTATTAATTCAAAAAGAAGTAGGAGAAAAGAGAGCTAAATGGGTAACAGCTTTGCAAGAATATGATATTGATATTAAACCAGCTAAGATTGTTAGAGGACAAGGTTGTTGCAGATTATTGGCAGGAGCTCATAACATACCAGAAAATCAAGATCCAAACAATGATATTCAAGTTAGTCAGATAAGTATTACAGATTCTGAATTTCAGTATGCTGATCTCATCTATTACTTGAAAAATGGGTATGCTCCTTCTAATCTCAGCTATAAGAACAAAAGTGCTTTAAGATTGAAGGATATTAAATATGAGATCATTGATAATGTGTTATTCAGAAAGAATTATGATTCAATCCTATTAAGATGTCTTGAAAAGACTGAAGCTGGAAAGGTGTTGCAGGAATTGCATGATGGACCAGCAGGAGGTCATTTTGGAGGTGATACCACAGCTCACAAAATAAATCATGCTGGTTATTACTGGCCTACCCTCTTTAAAGATACGCATGATTATGTGAGGAAGTGCAAAATTTGTCAAACTGCTAGCGGAAGACAAAAGAAACCAACTTTTCCTTTGTAACCAGTAAATATTGAGCAACCATTTGAGTAATGGGGGCTTGACATTATTGGTGAGATATTACCTCATTCTTCCAAACAACACAAATACATCGTTACAGCAACAGATTACTTTACGAAATGGGTAGAAGCAATCCCTTTGAAGGTAGCCAATTCTGATACAATTATTGATTTCATAGATCAATTCATCATAACCAGGTTTGGTGTACCTAACGCTCTTGTCTTTGATAATGCATCTTATTTTTCTGGAAACAGTATAATGGAATTTGCAATAAAAAGAGGTTTTAAAATGAAATATTCAACAAATTATTATCCACAAGGTAATGGTTTAGCTGAATCCACTAACAAAAATCTTATCAAAATCATTAAAAGGACCATCGATCAAAATCAAAAGAATTGGCACAAGTCTTTAATCTTTGCACTATGGGCTGATCGTATTACTCAAAAAGCTTCAATTGGAACTTCACCTTTCAATTTAGTTTATGGAAAGGAAGCTGTGATACCATCAAATCTAACTCTCCCATCATTAGCCCTAGTACAATTTATTGAAGAAAATCCTTCTTCATCCATTCAATTGAGATATGATCAAATCCTTAAATTAGAAGAAGATAGAGATAAAGCAAAAATTATTCATGAAAAACATCAACAACTTGTAAAATCTTCTTTTGATGCAAGTTCTACCAGCTCAAAGATTTTGTCAATTGGTGATCTTGTTCTGAAATGGGATAAAGCACATGAAGAAAAAGGTAAGCATACCAAGTTTCAGAAAATGTGGCTTGGACCATTTCATATCGTTGAAAAGATAGGCTCAAATACATTCATACTCCAAGATCTAACAGGTAAGAGAGAATCTCTTCTTGTAAATGGGCTTATCTTGAAGAAATTCTTTTCATAAGGAGGCAACCCCTTCTTAAACTGTACATATTCCTTTCTGCAAAGTTTTTAATTGTTTTTGCAAATAAAGGTTGTTAGTAAGTCTCTAATTGACTGTTTACTTGATAGAGAATTCTTAAGAAGAATATTATAAATATTTATTTGGTGTAAATGAGAATTTTTAAAGAAATGATTATATTCTTTTGATAGTTTTAAATAAGATGTTAAACTTTGAAAGATTATACTAATTATTTGCATGATCTTTTTGAAAAAACTTGAGGGAAATGTAAATCATTATAAAGTTTATTAAGCAAAGAAAGGTTATCTATAAAAGTAAAGATTATTCAAGTCTTGGTACTCAAAAAACTCGGAAAATTGTCATCCATTGATTCTTAAGGATAAAACTAGTTCACCCCATTCATTTAGGTTGTGATTTTTTTTAGAATATAATTCTAAGAAATTATGTTAAAATTTTTAAGAGATAAGAGGTCTCATCATGAGCCGACTTACCATATTCATAAGAAATAATAAAACTGACATTACCAATACTGCATATCAAAACAGGGTAATGGCTTATAAATATAAGACAAGGGGTCTCATCACGAGCCAACTTGTTCAGTTTAATTACAACTAGTGAATGGCATTATTATTAACTGGCTACCAAACCAGAACAATGGCTCTTAAAAATAAAAAATAAGTAAAATACAAAAACATGAGATAAAATGTCTTACGAATTTATCTTTTAAAAAGTCATAATTTTAGTTGGATGGGACAATGAATAAGTTAATGGTTAAAAGGTAACCCTGTCGAGACTATGAACGTTTGCAGGCAGCAGAGGCAATGCCTATGACAATGGAGTATATTATAAAAACCAGACTTGGAGAAATCCACTTACTTCATTATTAACACCAATCAGAGCTTGAGATAACCCAAAAATGTTTTTATTCTCAAGAAATTAGAAAGAAATTGTAGGTAATTTTTATTCTTTTTCATAGTTAGATTTTATTTTTGATTATCCTAAGATAGTTTTCATTATCTATAAAAATATTTACTTACTAGAAATATAGTATTCATTTTATTTTTTCAAAGATAACTGTTTCTTTCAATGAATCGCCAATTGTTGTACTGTACAACAACCCTCCCTTTTTTCCAAAATTTTAGAATAAAATTCATTTAGAAATAGGGTCCCTTTTCTTCTTCTTTTAATATAGGAATAAAAGCCTTAGAAATAAAGATTCATTGTTTTGAATGACTCATTGCATATCTTTGTTACCAAGTGTGTACAAACAGATACAAAATTCAAAAAATTTCGATCCGATCAAATATAAAAGACTTTATTATAGAAAATAAATCAATTGCAAAAGTCCCATGAACAGTAATCGGAAATCGGAAATCGGAAAAATCTTTGAGAGAAGTTTTACATACATGTTCAAAATCTCCGATGCGATTAGTCCAATCGCAAATTAGTTTAGTTATTCATTCACATATCTCCGATGCGATGCGATCAATCGCAATCGCGTGATCAGGGCACTTTTAATAAACTCTTTGTGGTCAATTGAAAATTCCCCGATGCGATGCGCTTTATTATAAGATACATTTCAAAAAAAAATAAACATTTGTTTCACTTAAATGAGAAGAATCCTTATATGATGGGCCCCACCATATCGCAATCGGAAATCGGAGAAAACCATTGATAATTCTTTTCGATTGAAACTCTCCGATGTGATATACCACCATCTAATCAGAAATCGGAGAAGTTCGCAATAGCAATCGGCAATCGAAGAAATATGTATTGTGATATCTATGTACCATTTTGAATACTTCCGATGCGATTGATATTTAATATACTACATTCATCACATTGGATGAATTCAAAATAGGTAATTTTATAATATTTCACAAGCGCCAAATCTCCAATTGTACGTTCAGCATTCAATAACAAATCAAATGATTATTGGTTTACGATTCTGTTTTGAATACGTGAGTGTGACCCAAACAAAATATTTAAGTGTTACACAGATTCAATAAATAATGAATCATGAACCCATAATTTTTATAATCGTTCTTTTGAATTGCTTGTTTATCACGATTGAGAGCTTATTGCTTTGAAAAATAAAAAAACGCCAAATCCTTTCATTCATAGACCGAGGGAAACAATATCAGACACAAAAATGTCGAAGTGAACGAGGAGAACCAAGACTGCTATTGCCGCTAAGTTTGTTGAGATTCCTACAGTCTCGAAAGAAAAGCCAGTAAAGATGAAGCTAGTTACAGATACATCATGTCAAGGGCTAGGAAAAATGACATGGGAAGGAGTTTATAATTTGATTGAGAGTGAAAACCCTAAAGTCACAGTAGCAAAGATATCAGTTCCGGATGAAGATAACTCAGATTCCGACTCTAAGATTACTGAGAGAACACTTGCGAATTCATTCCTTCATCGAATTGCAGCTAGAGCAAACATCATTCCTTATTATGATGTGATTCTATGGGTCATCGATAGTGTAAAAATTAAGGAGAGAATGTTTATTTCAGCTTCTGGAGCATCTTTTGGATCATTCAAAGTAGAAGACCTCAAAGCAATGTATCATCTCCCTGATCCGCAGAAGGTCTATAATAAAGAATTTGTCAAATAGTTTGCTGACAGTAATAAAGTTCAATCTGAACCTATCAAAGAATGGAGGAAAAATCCTGAAAAGCACAAAAATGAATCATCTGGTATGTATTCAGTAGATTCTCTTTCACCCCCATACTGCTATGCCCCTGCCATGATGTGTAGATTATTTGGCAATAACAATTCTGCTAGGTTTTCTATTCAAATGGTTCCTTTAATCCTAGCTGCTGTCAATTCTGAAATTATGGACTGGGCTGTTATTCTTTCTGATAGGATAGCTAATAGGATACTCGAATACAGACAAGATAAAATCGCTGGAAATACCACTCCCTTTTTCCTCTGTGCTTATATTCTAGATGCTCTTTGTTTTAATTCTGAGTTTCCCTTATTAGGATGGAAATGGACCGCCAAAGATCCCACTATGATTCATATATATCATAAAATCCTTTGGAAATTTCATTTCAAAGATCATGTGTATAGAATATGCCATGGCTTCTTTATTCCAGTCTTTCACACCATTTTCAATCGCTTTACCCCTAGATTCTGCGACAAAGCTAAAACTGACTTATCCTCAATAGGAGATTTGTTTGGAGAGGAAAAATTCACGTATGTCAGGATTTTCGGGAGTATTGTGGAACCCCATGTTCTCCCTCTTTTTGTTCCAGATAAACTTCTAGCCCAGGAAATCTCCTATCAATTGACAGTTGAAGGAATGTCCAGATCTCTGAGAAATAGTAAAAAAAGAATGTGGCCTTCGTTTCCATTCAATTGTGGACATTTTACTTTGAATGACTTCAAGCATGCAGAAAAGGAAGTGGCCAAAATAAAGGGTTTTAAATTGGCAACAATCCCAGGGAGACAGTATGATCCACAAAAGATAGCTTTTAATGTTACTTCTTCAGTTTCGATTGCTCGGTTCGAGCATGAACCAGATGAATTTGATGATTTGTTTGTTTCATTAGAGAATTTTTCTCAAGTTTATAATTTGGCCAAGTCCAAATTCCAGAAAGAAGAAATGAATAAATTTATGCTATTTAGAAGTCAAAGATTGTTGAAAGTTCCTCTAGACCAATTGAGAGTTCCTATACAAGGGTCAGAAACAGAGGATACATCTGGAAAAACAGCAGGAGAAACATCTACCAATAAGGTCACTACACAATCAGCTACTGACCAGCCCATTGCACAGATACAAAAGGAAGTAATAGGAAATGATCCTGTTATACATACTGAAAAGGTGAGAACTGATGGCAAATCCGATGTAAATACTGATCAGCAGTCCACAACTCAAACAGAGAAAGAATGCACAAGTACTGATACTAATGTGCATAATCAAAAAGAAGGATCAGGCAGCAAAACCAATGAACAGGAAACAAATACAGAGAAATTGGATACACAACTTAGAGGAAACAAAACTACTGAGAAAATTTTAGACTATGTTGATCCTAATGTTTCCTCACAATTGTTGAAACAATATAATCAATTTGCTCATGAATTAGGACTGCAGGATAATCCTGAAGAGAAAAAGCCAGAAGATCAGGATGTTGAAATCATTCCTGAACATCCTACAGGGAAAATTATATTGAAGATTGAGGAAATCCCTCCCCTGGATATATTCTACAGTCCTAAACATAAAGTTGTTGTGAAAAAACAGAGAAAGAGAAAAAAAACCGAACAAGACATGTTTTCTACTTCACAGGAGGAGTTCATGAATATTGTTTACAAGAATGCTGAAGTGAATCCATCTGAGGATGTCACTAAATTGTCCCAATATGCAGGAGCATACAGTGCTGCAACGATAGATAAAGCTGCAGAGGTTTCTCAGTTAATGACTCAAAAAGATCTCCATATAGCTTTACTTGAAGAACAAGCTAATGAAAATCAGCAAAAGATTGCTCAATTGGAACAACAATTACAAGATCAAGAGCTCAGATCTAAAGAGCTAGAAGAACAGCTTGCTATAGAAAAGAAGAAAGTTGATGAGCAGGCTTTAAGCAAACAACAACAGTTGAATCAAGAAATTTCCGAGCTACAGAATTTGTTGCAAAATGAGAAAAATATGAATATTGTACAGGAAAAAGAATTTTGAGCAGCTTTAGATAAGTTCAAGGATTTTCCCAAAGTGAATGAATTCAAAGAAGAAGCTCTTGAAGCCAATAAACTGTTGTCTCAGCAGTTAAATAATTTTTGTACAAAATTAACTCAAACAGAGCCATTTATTGATATCACATCATCTTTGATACAGGGCATAGTTACTCTCAGGCAAGAGATTGATGATGCCGATGAAAGGATTTCTGAATTTCTTACTTGGCAAGATACAGAAAAAGGAAGAAAAGTTGATCTTCCTAAAATAGAAGAAAGACATAAGGAAATCATGTTTACAGAGTGGGAATAACAGTTAATGAAAGCCGAGAGAGCTATATCAAGAGCTAGAAGCATGATGGGTAATATAACACAGTTTATCAATGACAGCTTGTATGCAATTAATCTCATTTCAGATTGTGTTCCAGGCAGTTTTCTTAAAGTCAAAGAAACTGATCGCAGATGGAAAGAAGAAATAATGAATAAAAATCAACAGATCAATAAGCTTCAACCAATATCTTGGGATAATATGTGGACCTATCTGATTAAGCCACTCAATAAAAAATTAGCTATTAAATGCCTATCAAATGCTATTGATTGTTTGATTCCAGAATTATTTGATGCCACATACGCTGGACAGTTACATTCCAAGATGAGTCATCCGTCAGAGGTCCAGGAAATGTTGAAAATTTGCCACCTGGCTACATTGAGCGAGAAGGAAAAGCAATGAATCAGTTCCACAAAAGATAGCATTTCTGTTTTTAAATTGATAGATTGTAGCAGTAGTAGTAGGATTCTGTTTTCATGTAATGTCATATTTAAACCCCTCTCATGCATTGGAGAAGAGGTCCTGAGTTGTAATATTTTTGACTTGGAGATTACATTTATGTACTCCACTACCTCTTTTATTTTATAAAGGATCACATCTGGTGATTTTATGCGGAATTATCTTTAAAGTGTTGCATTTCTGTACCTTGGATTTGATTTTGCATCAGAATTACTGGATTAGAGTATCAGATTTCATTTGAAAGCTTTCAAGATGGATAAGGTATTTTTATCTATTCACTATTGATTTCTTTTGTCTTATGATATTCGCTTTAAAATTTGCTATCATTTATATACATTTGGTTTTAACAACGTTTCTTTATATATCATTTTTGAGTATAATTGAAATGTTATCTTTCATAAGTGTATGTAGATGATATACAATGATGAATACAATATGCTAATATAACTCTGTTTAATTTCTTAAACAGAGTTATCTTTATTTGTTTCTGCACATTTCAATTAAACGATAATACATTTTTATGGTTATTGTTCAATTGGAATAATTTTAAGTTGTATTCACATATGATACCCAGGTTAATTTTAGTATTTCTTATCAGTATTTAAATTAAATTAGATAGTTTCATTTCAGTTATTTAGTCCCATTTTCACTCATCCAAATCAACCCATCACCAACCCATTAGTTATAAGGAAACTGGTCCTTTCAATCCAGTCGGAGCCACCATACCAAACGGATAAGGAGCTGTCCTAAGGTCCCGACCGGGTGGTTTTCCCCAATGTTTGAAGCAGAGATTTTCTAGGCTTCAACATTTTTGGCGCTAGAAGGAGGGCCTGAGATATGAATGGCAAGTGAATCTTTATCCACAGGCCATTTTGAGAGCAAAACACCCTCATTAACTTCTTCAATTTCTTCTGAAATTCAAAATCCTAGAGAAGGAATTGAGAAGAATATTCAGACACCCACTACCAAAATCTCAAAACAATCAGACAACCAAAATCCTGAGTCTCCTGAAGTACAAGATTTAATCCATAAATTGAAAGGATTCTCATTATCTCTAGATGAGTCTGAAATATCTGAAGGTAGTGTAAGCTCAAAATTTATTTCTTCAAAACCTCTTACTAGACTACAAAGTGAAAAACTTGGTATTCCTCCGAAAGAATTCCCTTTAGCTAGTAGAGTCAAGACAAGAAGAACTCAATCGGAATCAGAAAGTGATATAAGTTCTTCATCTCATATTCAATCACCTGTTTCCAAAACCCCAACTCAACAAAGTGCATTTGTTTCCACATCATCTGCTCAATCATCATCAATCTCAACATCACCTATTCCAACAACTTCTGTTCCAACATCACCAGTTTCTACTACTCCTTCAACAGTTGTTCCAATAATGGCACAGAGACCATGGGCTAGTCCAGGAGCTGTCAACATGCCTGCACCTTTACATGATTTACCTGACAATCCTGGAAAATGGCTTCCAAAGTTCAGTCCAGAGCTTAACATTCAAGCTGAAGAACACATCAATAACTTTATGCTGGCTGTAAATTTGAATGGAGTCGTAGAAGAAGATGTTGTAGTCAGACTATGTTGGAAATATTGTCATTGATGGCAAAGGAGGCAGCACTCAGGCAAAAGAGGCAGCGCTGTAGCAAAGGAAGGCAAAAGAGGCACAACGAAAGCAATAGAGGCAGCAAGAAGAAAGTCAAAATGTAATAGTCATAGAAGCACAGTGAAGAACCATTATCGGAAGATAGAGACAGAGGCAGAGTGACAGAAGCAGAGACAGATGCAGAGAGCAGTTACAAAATTCCGGGAATCGCACTCTCCAACCGGCGGAGCAGAGGCAGAGACAGAGGCAGAGAGCAGTTACAAAATTCTGAGAATCGCTTCACTCCAGCGGCATATAATACAGAACCATATTCCGGGAATCGCACACTCCAACCGGCGTTATACAACACGAATCTTATTCCGGGAATCGCAGACTCCAGCCGGGCGTTACACATATAATATAGAACCATATTCCGAGAATCGCACTCTCCAACCGGCGGAGCACATATAACAAATACAAACATTATTCCGGGAATCACTTCACTCCAGCGGCAAAATATATATAAGCATATATATCAGTTATATACAAGCGGAGCACTTTAACCAAAGGTTCTATCAAAACGAAATGGCTTATAAGGTGGGACCCCTCCCCAATCGCAATCGGAGAAAAGGTTCAATCGGCGGAGTTTTGTTATGTGCTCCGATTAAAGGCCGGACCTGATTGAGCTATATGCCACAGTTTATTGCTAATCGCATCCGAGTTCCCAATCGCATCAGCATTGGTCAATCGCATCGGAGAACATGTGAGTTGCGATTGCGATTGGAAGTCTGGACCTGATGGAGGTATGAATTATAATTCAAACATGTTTGAAGTCCTGTCCCAATCGCATCGGCAAAATACAATGAACAGTGGTCAATCGCAACACATATTAAAAGACTTGTGATTGCGATTAAGAGTTCGGACCCGATGGGTGTATTAACGATGGTGTATATATATTTGAATTCCGGCTAATCGCATCGGAACTTTCCGATTGATCGCAAGTCCTTTGTAATATGCTCCGATCAAGTGGCGGACCCGATGGCATTATACGATGGATTTAATAGGTTCAATCGCATCCGGAATCTCCATCGCAATCGGAACTCTCCGATTGATCGCACGAATTTGTAAAACGCTGCGATTGAAGTGGCAGACCCGATCCAGTTATAAGCGGGAGTTGATATATGCAAATCGCATCCGTGTTCTGATCGCAATCGGAACTTTTCTATTATGCGCCCCGATTGCATTTGATTGAAGCCCGGACCTGATGGGCTTATTAACTATGATTAACAAGTGTTTGAGTTCCAGTTCTAATCGCAAACGGAAATTTGTGAAGGCGCTGTTATATATAAATATATATATATATATATAAAGTTGTTGCGATTGTATTGAAAAGTGCCGCGTGGTCTGTGGACCCACGGGCCTCGCCTTAAGGTGGAGGGCGATTATCAATATACAATGACTGTGATATATGTTTGTTCCGCTTGCAGAATGTTCCACATCAACAAGACACTCGTGGCATGAAAAGCGTTGGAATATGGCCTAGAATTACAGTCAGCATATTCATTTATATATATAAAGCGCTGATATAAAAATGAAAAATGCAGTTACACAAATACAGAAGTTACGCAGCAGCCATATACAGAATGACATACAGAGAACAGAAAAGAGATAAAACACAGTCATAGAAAAGACAAAGACACAGTCAGAGAAAAGAAAAATGCGCAGCAAGCCAAGAGACAAAACGAGTGAGCTGGAGTTCTCATTTAAATTTGAATGTAAATGTTTTAATTGTTTTTATTGTTTGTGATGCATTGGCAAGTCTCCGAGAGAAAACAAACTCCCACTGTAATGTTAAAATTGACACCTACAATTATAATTTCTGAGTAAGCTGATAAAAGGAGTGAGAAGGAAGAAGGCAAAGAGACATGACTTTCCATTTCGAATTCCAAGCAGAATACAAACAGTCATGTGAAGAAATCTATAAATAATATCATCTTGATATTCAAGAGTGAGAAGTGAGAGTAAATCGAGAGAAGGCAGAATATAGAAGAGTAAGACAGAGAATATTAAGAAAAGCAGAACAGAAGGAGAAGCTACAGAACAGGGCTGATATCTGAGGTAAATCAGCAAACTTTCAGTTTGATAAATTGAGGAAGTTGAAGCTTCCCTATCAAGTTGCAGCTTGATAGTCATCAGTTGTAGCTGACTGAGGTTGGAGCCTCATGTAGGTTGGTGCCTGCAGAAAACTGAAGGGAGTTGGTGCTTCGTTGCAAGTTGTAGCTTGCAGAATTGAGGTAGGAGCCTCCTGTAGGTTGGTGCCTGCAGAAAAACAGTGGTGAGATGGAGTTGGAGCTTGCCTTTGCATCACAACAATAATAAGATGTGGTTTTCTCCCTTTATGGGTTTCCACTTATATCTGGTGTCTCTGTGCATGATATTTATGTATTGATATGATATGTATCATTTGCTTAATACCTGTTGCTCTCAAATTAAGTCTACTGCTCTATTAAACTAATACTTTCAGATTACATTCTAAGATTACTCTCACATCAAATAGAGTTTGAAATGAAGGTGTAAATAAGTTTATTGAAAAGTTTAAGAGATCAAGAATGTATTAAGCTGATTCAATTTCCCTCTCATTAATTAGAGATTCAAATTGCATTATTCTTATACTCTTCAAGGGGAAGTAGGATCCTGGTACTTTTCATTACCTTCGTGATCCATAACAAGTTGGGCCATTTTTGCAGATCATTTTTTAACCAAATTTGGAGATGACAGATCAATAGCTACTTTAATCAACGATCTCTCAAATTTGAAGACAGAACCCAAGGAGCCCATTAAAGATTTCAACGCTAGATTCAACAAACTCTTGAACAAAATCCACACAGATTCAAGGCCTAGTGAACAAGTCAGAAGTGAATGGTACATAACTGCTTTGCCCTCAAACATAGCAATTTTTGTAGATAGAGCTGCAAAACCTACGTTAGCCGAGAATATGAAAGAGGCTATTGCAGTAGAAAAACGAATTATTTCTCTAGAAAAGAAAAATGCTATTGAGGAAAGGAAATCCAAGAAGGTCAACTTCAAATATGATTCAAGGAAGAAGGCCAAAGACCCATACGACATGGAAGGTTTACAGAAAGTTCTTAAAACCATGTCGAATGAAATGGTTGAAATAAAAAAACAAGTAGCTGAAACTTCTACCAAAAAACCATTCCGATATTTCAAAAGAAATCAAGTTGAATCTAAACCTCCCAATTCAATCTCTAATGCAGAATCAGAAGAGGAAAAAGAAGAAGATACATCTCTAGTATCAGATGAAGAAGAAGAGAATGAAGAAATAGCCGAATTGCATGGAATGTGGGATTCTATTCTCCCTAATTCTGATAGTGAGGTAGAACAAGAAGCTATGCCTGTAAGTACTAGGAGTAAATCTACATCGGAGCCTGTACAAACATTTCCTAAAAAGAAAATTACAACTCCAAGTACCAAAGAAAAATCCCCTGCAAAGAAAAATTCTTCGTTACCTACTCAAAATCAGCCATCTTCTTCTAATCCTCCTACATCGACAACAAAGACTTTAGTGGTGTCAGATCCTATGGAGTATAACATTGTTGAAGACATGAAAAAGATTAAAGCCAACATTTCCTTACATGAACTCAGCAAACTAAAACACCAGCAGAAGTTGCTATTAAAAGAATTAAATTCTACACCAATTGCTCCTTTACCAAGTGGTGTAGTTGCAAAAGCAGCTAAAGGAACTGGTAAGCCACCAGACAAAGTAGATGCTACTGATACTGTGCTCATTGGAGAAAGATCAAATTCTCAGACTCCTCCTTTTCTTTTAACTTATGAAATGTATAATAAGAATCTGCATAATTTTTTAATCGATTCTGGAGCATCCTCTAATATAATGCCTACTTATGTTTGTGCCAAATTGAATATTGAACCACAAAAATCGGCAGTTCACATAGTTCAATTAGATCGCTCTAAAGTTCAAGTTGTAGGAGAAATCAATTCAGTTACTATCAGACTAGCTTCCGATCCTAGGATTGTCCAAAGAATTGATATTTTGATTGCAGATATTCCTGAATTCTATGGATTAGTCTTAAGTAGGCACTGGTCTGCAAAACCTAATGGTTATATCGCAACTGATTATTCACATATGTGGCTTCCTTACAAAGGGAAACCAAATCAAATCAAAGTTGAACGAGAAAAATATATGATACACACTGTCACTGAATTTGAACAATCTAATGAACCTGTGGCTTTCAACAACAATATTCTTGGAGGTTATTCCTGCTAAGTCATTCCTTGGAAAATTCAAAGCACCACAATCACCCTTTTCTGTAAATACTTTTGTTTCTCAAATAGAAAAATTTTCACAATATGATTCTTCCAGAATTGTAAATATTTCTGATGTAATTATAGATAAGCCAATAGATAAATCTTTATTTTGGTCATTATATTTTGATGGATCAAAATCTAATGATGGAGCTGGAGCAGGATGCATTTTAATTGATCCAGATGGAGAGAAAACCATGTTATCATGTAGGTTAGAATTTGAGTGTACAAACAATACCGCAGAATATGAAGCCTTGATTCAAGGACTTTATAAAGCTATAGGGTTAGATGTTAAATACTTGAAAGTCTTTGGTGATTCCGAAATTGTCATAAAACAAGTTAGGAATACTATTCATTGTCTTTCAGGACATCTTAAACACTATCAAACCCTAGTACAAGATCTTACCACTCATTTTTTAGCATTCAATATTTCTCCTATTCCTAGGAATCAAAATACATCAGCTGACTTGTTAGCTAATGTTGCATCCAAACTCCTTCCTGCTGAAGATTGCAGTCCTGATAGATTTTCAGTAGAATTGATTTTTCGCCCATCTGTCCCAGATAATGTCACAAATTGGAGAGTATTCTATCATGATCAAGACATTTTGAATTTCATGACTTCAGAGAAATCATATGATGAACAAATTATTGATGAGGATGATCATGATTTGCAAATTACCTCAAAAAGTAATGAAAATCCCATTCCGAAATCTGTTGTTAAATTGGAGGACTTATATGATATAAAAGATAGATTCAAGAAAGTTACCCATGCTAAACTTCAAAGTTCCACTTTGAAGTTTGAATTAGTAAATCTTGGCTCTGACTCTAATCCTCAAAACGTTAATTTAGGACTCAATTTAACACCAGAGGAAAGGAATGCTTTCATTAAACTTCTGAACAAATATAAAAACGTTTTTGCTTGGAATTATGATGATTTAAAAACGTATGATACTTCGGTTATTCAGCACATAATTCCAATCCTTCCTGATGTTAAACCTGTTCAACATAAGTTGAGAAAGACTCATCCAAATCTCGAAAGTCAAATCAAATCAGAACTCAATAAGCTTTTAAAAGCCAAAATCATTTTTCCTGTAAGGCACTCCAATTGGGTTTCCAATATGGTACCTGTAAGGAAGAAGAATGGTGATATAAGAATCTGTATTGATTTTAGAAATTTAAACAAGGCATGTTTAAAAGACAATTTCCCATTGCCAACCATGGAACAGATACTTCAAAAGGTAGTTGGTTCTAAACTCATGTCCTTTGTTGATGGATTTTCAGGCTATAATCAAGTTTTAGTTCATCCAGATGACAGATTGAAAACAACTTTCAGAACCAAATGGGAAACTTATGCTTATCAGAAAATGCCTTTTGGTCTAATAAATGCAGGAGCAACTTTCCAAAGAGCCATGGACATAGCATTTAAAGGTATGATCAATAGATCAGTTGTTATTTATCTTGATGACATAACATTATTTTAAAAAAAGAGAGCCAATCATGACATGATTTAAAGAAAATATTTGAAAGATGTAGAAGGTTTGGTATTTCCTTAAATCCAAAGAAATCTTTCTTTGCTCTTGATGAAGGAAAACTCTTAGGATTTTTTGTGTAAAAAGATGGCATCTATATTGATCCAGATAGAGTGAAATAAATTTCTAATATTTCTTTACCTCATAACAAAAAATCCATGCAATCATTTCTTGGGAAAATCAATTTTGTAAAAAGATTCATTCCCGATTTCTCTCAAATTGTTTTACCTATGCAAAATATGATCAAGAAAAATTCAGTATTCAAATGGGGGCATAAGGAGAAAGAAGCCTTTGAGGCAATCAAACAAGCAATCATTAATGCACCAGCATTGAATACCCCTGATTTTTCTAAAGATTTTACTTTGTATACTTTGGCCACCGAAACATCCTATGCTGCTGTTTTAACACAGCTCAATGATCAGAAAATTGAAGCACCAATTTCTTTCTTTAGCTCCAATCTGCAAGGAGCTGAGCTTAATTATTCCGATGTTGAAAAACAAGCCTTTGCCGTGTTTAAATCAATCAAACATTTCAAACCTTTTCTCTTGAAAACACATACAAAAATCATTGTCCCATTCTCTGCAGTGAGACAATTATTAATTCAAAAAGAAGTAGGAGAAAAGAGAGCTAACTGGGTAACAGCTTTGCAAGAATATGATATTGATATTAAACCAGCTAAGATTTTTAGAGGACAAGGTTTTTGCAGATTATTGGCAGGAGCTCATAACATACCAGAAAATTAAGATCCAAACAATGATATTCAAGTTAGTCAGATAAGTATTACAGATTTTGAATCTCAGTATGCTGATCTCATATATTACTTGAAAAATGGGTATGCTCCTTCTAATCTCAACTATAAGAAAAAACGTGCTTTAAGATTGAAGGCTATTAAATATGAGATCATTGATAATGTGTTATTCAGAAAGAATTATGATTCAATCCTATTAAGATGTCTTGAAAAGACTGAAGCTGAAAAGGTGTTGTAGGAATTGCATGATGGACCAGCAGGAGGTCATTTTGGAGGTGATACCACAACTCACAAAATAATTCATGCTGGTTATTACTGGCCTACCCTTTTTAAAGATACGCATGATTATGTAAGGAAGTGCAAAGTTTGTCAAACTGCTAGTGGAAGACAAAAGAAACCAGCTTTTCCTTTGCAACCGGTAAATATTGAGCAACCATTTGAGCAATGGGGGCTTGACATTATTGGTGAGATAGTACCTCATTCTTCCAAACAGCGCAAATAAATCCATACAACAACTGATTACTTTACAAAATGGATAGAAGCAATCCCTTTGAAGGTATCCAATTCTGATGCAATTATTGATTTCATAGATCAATTCATCATAACCAGGTTTGGTGTACCTAACGCTCTTGTCTTTGATAATTATTATCCAGCAGGGTAATGGTTTAGTTGAATCCACTAACAAAAATCTTATCAAAATCGTTAAAAGGACCATCGATCAAAATCAAAAGAATTGGCACAAGTCTTTAATCTTTGCACTATGGGCTGATCGTATTACTCAAAAAGCTTCAATTGGAACTTCACCTTTCAATTTAGTTTATGGAAAGGAAGCTGTGATACCATCAAATCTAACTCTCCCATCATTAGCCCTAGTACAATTTATTGAAGAAAATCCTTCTTCATCCATTCAATTGAGATATGATCAAATCCTTAAATTAGAAGAAGATAGAGATAAAGCAAAAATTATTCATGAAAAACATCAACAACTTGTAAAATCTTCTTTTGATGCAAGTTCTACCGGCTCAAAGATTTTTTCAATTGGTGATCTTGTTCTGAAATGGGATAAAGCACATGAAGAAAAAGGTAAGCATACCAAGTTTCAGAAAATGTGGCTTGGACCATTTCAGATTGCTGAAAAGATAGGCTCAAATACATTCATACTCCAAGATTTAATAGGAAAGAGAGAATCTCTTCCTGTAAATGGGCTAGTCTTGAAGAAATTCTTTTCATAAGGAGGTAACCCCTTCTTACTTGTACATATTCCTTTCTGCAAAGTTTTTAATTGTTTTGCAAATAAAGGTTGTTAATATGTCTCTAATTGACTGTTTACTATTAAGAAAATTTCTTAGGAAGAATATTATAAATATTTATTTTGTGTAAATAAGAATTTTTAAAGAGATGATCACAGTCTTTGGATAGTTTAAAATAAGATGTTAAACTTTAAAAGATTATTCTAATCATTTGCATGATCTTTTGAAAACTTGAGGAAAATGTAAATCATTATAAGTTTATTGAGCAGAGAAAGGTTATCTATAAAAGTAAAGATTTTTTCAAAGTCTTGGTACTCAAGAAGCTCTGAAAATTGTCATCCATTGATTCTTAAGGATAAAACTATTTCACCCCATCCATTTAAGTTGTGATTTTTTAGAATGTAATTCTAAGAAATTATATGAAAATTTTAAGAGATAAGAGGTCTCATCACGAGCCGACTTACCATGTTCATAAGGAGTAATATAACTGACATTACCAATACTGCATACCAAAACAGGGTAATGGCTTATAAATATAAGACAAGGGGTCTCATCACGAGCCAACTTGTTCAGTTTAATTATAACTAGTGAATGGCATTGTTATTAACTGGCTACCAAACCAGAACAATGGCTCTTAAAAATAAAAAATAAGTAAAAGACAAAAACATGAGATAAAATGTCTTATGAATTTATCTTTTAAAAAGTCATAATTTTAGTTGGATGGGACAATGAATAAGTTAATGGTTAAAAGGTAACCCTGTCGAGACAATGAACGTTTGCAGGCAGCAGAGGCAATGCCTATGACAATAGAGTATATTATAAAAACCAGACTTGGAGAAATCCACTTACTTTATTATTAACACCAATCAAAGTTTGAGATAACCCAAAAATGTTTTTATTCTCAAGAAATTAGAAAGAAATTGTAGGTAATTTTTATTTTTTTTCATAGTTAGATTTTATTTTTGATTATCCTAAGATAGTTTTCATTATCTATAAAAATATTTACTTACTAGAAATATAGTATTCATTTTATTTTTTCAGAGATAACTATTTCTTTTAGTGAATTGCCGATTGTTGTACTGTACAACAACCCTCCCTTTTTCCAAAATTTTAGAATAAAATTTATTTAGAAATAGGATCCATTTTTTCTTCTTTTAATATAGGAATAAAAGACTTAGAAATAAAGATTCATTGTTTTGAATGACTCATTGCATATCTTTGTTACCAAGTTTGTACAAAAAAATACAATATTCAAAAACTTCTGATCCGATCAAATATAAAAGACTTTATTTTAGAAAATAAATCAATTACAAAAGTGCCATGAACAGTAATCGGAAATCGGAAATCGGAAAAATCTTTGAGAGAAGTTTTACATACATGTTCAAAATCTTCGATGCGATTAGTCCAATCGCAAATCTCTAATCGCAAAAGATTTAAGTTATTCATTCACATATCTCCGATGCGATGCGATCAATCGCAATCGCATGATCGGGGCACTTTTAATAAATTCCTTTCCGTCAATCGAAAATTCCCCGATGCGATGCGCTTTATTATAAAACACTTTTCAAAAGGAAATAAACATTTGTTTTCGCTTAAATGAGAAGAATATCTATATGGTAGACCCCACCATATCGTAATCAGAAATCGGAGAAAATTCATTAATCATTCTTTTCGATTGAAGCTCCCCGATGCGATATACAATCATCGCAATCGAAAATCGGAGAAGTTCGGTTAACATAATCAGAAATCAGAGAAATCTTTATTGTGATATTTATACACCATTTTGAATACTTCCGATGCGATTGATATTCATATACTATAGACTTGCCACATCGGAAGAGTTCATAATAGGTAATTTAATATTATTTTCACAAACGCTAAAACTCCAATAGTACGATCAACATTGAATACCAAATCAAAGGATTATTGGTTTACGATTCTCTTTTGAATACGTGAGTGTGACCCAAACAAAATATTTAAGTGTTACACGGATTCAATAAATAATGAATCATGAACCATAATTTTTATAATTGTTCTTTTCAATTGCTTGTTTATCACGATTGAGAGCTTATTGCTTTGCAGAATAAAAGAACACCAAATCCTTTCATTTGCAGACCGAGGGAAACAATATCAGACACAGAAATGTCGAAGAGAACAAGGAGAATGAAGACTGTTGTTGCCGCTAAGCTTGTTGAGAGTCCTACAGTCTTGAAGGAAAAACCAATAAAGCTAAAGCTAGTTACAGATACATCATGTCAAGGGCTAGGCAAAATGACATGGGAAGGAGTTTATAATCTGATTGAGAGTGAAAACCCTAAAGTCACAATAGCAAAGATATCAGTTTCAGATGAGGATAACTCAGATTCTGACTCTGAGATTACTGATAGAACACTTGCGAATTCATTCCTTCATCGAATTGCAGCCAGAGAAAACATCATTCCTTATTATGATGTGATTCGATGGGTCATCGATAGTGTAAAAATTAAGGAGAGAATGTTTATTTCAGCTTCTGGAGCATCTTTTGGGTCATTCAAAGAAGAAGACCTCAAAGAAATGTATCATCTCCCTGATCCACAGAAGGTCTATAATAAATAATTTGTCAAAGAGTTTGCTGACAGTAATAAAGTTCAATCTGAACCTATCAAAGAATGGAGGAAAAATCCTGAAAAGCACAAAAATGAATCATCCGATATGTATTCAGTAGATTCTCTTTCACCCCCATACTACTATGCCGCTGCCATGATGTGTAGATTATTTGGAAATAACAATTCTGCTAGGTTTTCTATTCAAATGGTTCCTTTAATCCTGGCTGCTGTCAATTCCGAAATTATGGACTGGGCTATTATTCTTTCTGATAGGATAGCTAATAGGATACTCGAATACAGACAAGATAAAACCGCTAGAAATACCACTCCCTTTTTCTTATGTGCTTATATTCTAGATGCTCTTTGTTTTAATTCTGAGTTTCCCTTGTTAGGATGGAAATGGACTTCCAAAGATCCCACTCCGATTCATATATATCATAAACTCCTTTGGAAAGTTCATTTCAAAGATCATGTGTATAGAATATGTCATGGCTTCCTTATTCTAGTCTTTAACACCATTTTCAATCGCTTTCCCCCTAGATTCTCCGACAAAGCTAAAACTGACTTATCCTCAATAGGAGATTGGTTTAGAGAGGAAAAATTCACGTATGTCAGGATTTTTTGGAGTATTGTGGAACCCCATGTTCTCCCTCTTTTTGTTCCAGATAAACTTCTAGCCCAAAAAATCTCCTATCAATTGACAGTTGAAGGAATGTCCAGATCTCTGAGCAATAGTAAGAAAAGAATGTGGCCTTCGTTTCCATTCAATTGTGGACATTTTACTTTGAATGACTTCAAGCATGCAGAAAAGGAAGTCTCCAAAATAAAGGGTTTTAAATTGGCAACAATCCCAGGGAGACAGTATGATCCACAAAAGATAGATTTTAATGTTACTTCTTTAGTTTCGATTGCTCGGTTCAAGCATGAACCGGATGAATTTGATGATTTGTTTGTTTCATTAGAGAATTTTTCTCAAGTTTATAATTTCGCCAAGTCCAAATTCCAGAAAGAAGAAATGAATAAATTTATCCTATTTAGAAGTCAAAGATTGTTGAAAGTTCCTCTAGACCAATTGAGAGTTCCTATACAAGGGTCAGAAACAGAGGATACATCTGGCAAAACAGCAGGAGAAACATCTACCAATAAGGTCACTACACAATCAGCTACTGACCAGCCCATTGCACAGATACAAAAGGAAGTAATAGGAAATGATCCCGTTATACATACTGAAAAGGTGAGCGCTGATGGAAAATCCGATGTAAATACTGATCAACAGTCCACAACTCAAACAGAGAAAGAATTCACAAGTACTGATACTAATGTGCATAATCAAAAAGAAGGATCAGGCAGCAAAACCAATGAACAGGAAAAAAATATAGAGAAATTGGATACACAACTTGGAGGAAACAAAAATATTGAGAAAATTGTAGACTCTGTTGATCCTAATGTTTCCTCACAATTGTTGAAACAATATAATCAATTTGCTCATTAATTAGGACTGCAGGATAATCCTGAAGAGAAAAAGCCAGAAGATCAGGATGTTGAAATCATTCCTGAACATCCTATAGGGAAAATTATATTGAAGATTGAGGAAATCCCTCCCCTGGATATATTCTACAGTCCTAAACATAAATCTGTTGTGAAAAAACAGAGAAAGAGAAGAAAAATCGAACAAGACATGTTTCCTACTTCACAGGAGGAGTTCATGAATATTGTTTACAAGAATGCTAAAGTGAATCCATCTGAGGATATCACTAAGTTGTCCCAATATGCAGGAGCATACAGTGCTGCAATGATAGATAAAGCTGCGGAGGTTTCTCAGTTAATGACTCAAAAAGATCTCCATATAGCTATACTTGAAGAACAAGCTAATGAAAATCAGCAAAAGATTGCTCAATTGGAACAGCAATTACAAGATCAAGAGCTCAGATCTAAAGAGCTAGAAGAACAACTTGCTATAGAATAGAAGAAAGTTGATGAGCAGGCTTTAAGCAAACATCAACAGTTGAATCAAGAAATTTCCAAGCTACAGAATTTGTTGCAAAATGAGAAAAATATGAAGATTGTACAGGAAAAGAATTTCAAGCAGCTTTAGATAAGTTCAAGGATTTTTCCAAATTGAATGAATTCAAAGCAGAAGCTCTTGAAGCCAATAAACTGCTGTCTCAGCAGTTAAATAATTTTTGTACAAAATTAACTCAAACAGAGCCATTTATTGATATCACATCATCTTTGATATAGGACATAGTTACTCTCAGGCAAGAGATTGATGATGCCGATGAAAGGATTTCTGAATTTCTTACTTGGCAAGATACATAAAAAGGAAGAAAAGATGATCTTCCTAAAATAGAAGAAAGACATAAGGAAATCCTGTATACAGAGTGGGAACAACAGTTAATGAAAGCCGAGAGAGCTATATCAAGAGCTAGAAGCGTGATGGGTAATATAACACAGTTTATCAATGACAGCTTGTATGCAATTAATCTCATTTTAGATTGTGTTCCAGGCAGTTTGCTTAAAGTCAAAGAAACTGATTGCAGATGGAAAGAAGAAATAATGAATAAAAATCAACAGATCAATAAGCTTCAAACAATATCTTGGGATAATATGTGGACCTATCTGATTAAGCCACTCAATCAACAATTAGCTATTAAATGCCTATCAAATTCTATTGATTGTTTGATTCCAGAATTCTCCGATGCCACATACGCTGGACAGTTACATTCCAAGATGAGTCATCCGTCAGAGGTCCAGGAAATGTTGAAAATTTTCCACCTGGCTACATTGAGCGAGAAGGAAAACCAATGAATCAGTTCCACAAAAGATAGCATTTCTGTTTTTAAGTTGATAGATTGTAGCAGTAGTAGTAGGATTCTGTTTTCATGTAAATGTCATATTTAAACCCCTCTCATGCATTGGAGAAGTGGTCTTGAGTTGTAATATTTTTGACTTGGAGATTACATTTCTGTACTCCACTGCCTCTTATATTTTATAAAGGATCACATCTGGTGATTTTATACGGAATTATCTTTAAAGTGTTGCATT